>JAXIVJ010000891.1:0-170076 GCA_036785665.1 Chirona hameri
GGGTGGAATGCACTGTGCAGTGTCTGCCAGCGTGGGGTGCACTGTGCAGTGTCTGCCAGGGTGGGGTGCACTGTGCAGTTTCTGCCAGGGTGGGGTGCAGTGTTTGCCAGCGTGAGGTGCACTGTGCAGTGTCTGCCAGGGTGGGGTGCACTGTGCAGTGTCTGCCAGGGTGGGGTGTAGTGTCTGCCAGGGTGGGTGCACTGTGTAGTGTCTCCCAGGGTGGGGTGCACCGTGCAGTGTCTGCCAGGGTGGGGTACACTGTGCAGTGTCTGCCAGCGTGGGGTGCACTGTGCAGTGTCTGCCAGCGTGGGGTGCACTGTGCAGTGTCTGCCAGGGTGGAGTACACTGTGCAGTGTCTGCCAAAGTGGGGTGCAGTGTCTGCCAGTGTGGGTTGCACTGTGCAGTGTCTGCCAGGGTGGGGTGCAGTGTCTGCCAGCGTGGGGTGCACTGTGCAGTGTCTGCCAGGGTGGGGTACACTGTGCAGTGTCTGCCAGCGTGGGTTGCACTGTGCAGTGTCTGCCAGGGTGGGGTGCAGTGTCTGCCAGCGTGGGGTGCACTGTGCAGTGTCTGCCAGGGTGGAGTACACTGTGCAGTGTCTGCCAGGGTGGGGTGCAGTGTCTGCCAGCGTGGGGTGCAGTGTCTGCCAGCGTGGGGTGCACTGTGCAGTTTCTGCCAGCGTGGGGGGCACTGTGCAGTGTCTGCCAGGGTGGGGTGCACTGTGCAGTGTCTGTCAGGGTGGGGTGCACTGTGCAGTGTCTCTCAGGGTGGGGTCACTGTGCAGTGTCTGCCAGCGTGGGGTGCACTATGTAGTGTGTGTCTGCCAGCGTGGGGTGCACTGTGCAGTGTCTGCCAGGGTGGGGTGCACTGTGCAGTGTCTGCCAGGGTGGGGTGCAGTGTCTGCCAAGGTGGGGTTCAGTGTCTGCCAGGGTGGGTGCAGTGTCTGCCAGCGTGGGGGGCACTGTGCAGTGGCTGTCAGGGTGGGGTGCACTGTGCAGTGTCTGCCAGCGTGGGGTGCAGTGTCTGCCAGCGCGGGGTGCAGTGTCTGCCAGGGTGGGGTGCACTGTGCAGTGTCTGCCAGGGTGGAGTACACTGTGCAGTGTCTGCCAGGGTGGGGTGCAGTGTCTGCCAGCGTGGGGTGCACTGTGCAGTGTCGGTCAGGGTGGGGTGCACTGTGCAGTGTCTGCCAGGGTGGGGTGCACTGTGCAGTGTCTGCCAGGGTGGGGTGCACTGTGTAGTGTCTGCCAGGGTGGGGTGCACTGTGCAGTGTCTGCCAGGCTGAGGTGCAGTGTCTGCCAGGGTGGGGTTCAGTGTCTGCCAGGGTGGGGTGCAGTGTCTGCCAGCGTGGGGTGCAGTGTCTGCCAGCGTGGGGTGCAGTGTCTGCCAGGGTGGGGTGCACTGTGCAGTGTCTGCCAGGGTGGGGTGCACTGTGCAGTGTCTGCCAGGAAGGGGTGCACTGTGCAGTTTTTGCCAGGGTGGGGTGCACTGTGCAGTGTCTGCCAGCTTGGGGTGCACTGTGTAGTGTGTCTGCCAGCGTGAGGTGCACTGTGCAGTGTCTCCCAGGGTGGGGTACACTGCGCTGCAGTGTCTGCCAGGGTGGGGTGTGCACTGTGCAGTGTCTGCCAAGGTGGGGTGCACTGTGTAGTGTCTCCCAGGGTGAGGTGCACTGTGCAGTGTCTGCCAGGGTGGGGTGCACTGTGCTGCATTGTCTGCCAGGGTGGGGTGCACTGTGCAGTGTCTGCCAGGGTAGGGTGCACTGTGCAGTGTTTGCCAGGGTGGAGTGCACTGTGCAGTGTCTGCCAGCGTGGGTTGCAGTGTCTGCTAGAGTGGGGTGCACTGTGCAGTGTCTCCCAGGGTGGGGTGCACTGTGTAGTGTCTCCCAGGGTGGGGTGCACTGTGCAGTGTCTGCCAAGGTGGGGTGTACTGTGCTGCAGTGTCTGCCAGGGTGGGGTGCACTGTGCAGTGTCTGCCAGGGTGGGGTGCAATGTGTAGTGTCTCCCAGGGTGGGGTGCACTGTGCAGTGTCTGCCAGAGTGGTGTGCACTGTGTAGTGTCTCCCAGGGTGGGGTGCACTGTGCAGTGTCTGCCAGGGTGGGATGCACTGTGCAGTATTTGGCAGGGTGGGATGCACTGTGCAGTGTCTGCCAGGGTGTGGTGCACTGTGCAGTGTCTGCCAGGGTGGGGTGCAGTGTCTGCCAGGGTGGGGTGCACTGTGCAGTGTCTGCCAGGGTGGGGTACATTGTGCAGTGTCTGCCAGGGTGGGGTGCACTGTGCAGTATCTGCTAGCGTGGGGTGCACTGTGCAGTGTCTGCCAGGGTGGAGTACACTGTGCAGTGTCTGCCAAAGTGGGGTGCAGTGTCTGCCAGCGTGGGGTGCACTGTGCAGTTTCTGCCAGCGTGGGGGGCACTGAGCAGTGTCTGCCAGGGTGGGGTGCACTGTGCAGTGTCTGCAAGGGTGGGGTGCAGTGTCTGGCAGGGTGGGGTGCACTGTGCAGTGTCTCTCAGGGTGGGGTCACTGTGCAGTGTCTGCCAGCGTGGGGTGCACTATGTAGTGTGTGTCTGCCAGCGTGCGGTGCACTGTGCAGTGTCTGCCAGGGTGGGGTGCACTGTGCAGTGTCTGCCAGGGTGGGGTGCAGTGTCTGCCAGGGTGGGGTTCAGTGTCTGCCAGGGTGGGGTGCAGTGTCTGCCAGCGTGGGGTGCACTGTGCAGTGGCTGTCAGGGTGGGGTGAACTGTGCAGTGTCTACCAGCGTGGGGTGCAGTGTCTGCCAGCGTGGGGTGCAGTGTCTGCCAGCGTGGGGTGCAGTGTCTGCCAGGGTGGGGTGCACTGTGCAGTGTCTGCCAGGGTGGGGTGCACTGTGCAGTGTCTCCCAGGGTAAGGTGCACTGTGCAGTGTCTGCCAGGGTGGGGTGCACTGTGCAGTGTTTGCCAGGGTGGGGTGCACTGTGCAGTGTCTGCCAGGGTGGGGTGCAGTGTCTGCCAGCGTGGGGTGCACTGTGCAGTGTCTGCCAGGGTGGGGTGCACTGTGCAGTGTCTGCCAGGGTGGGGTGCACTGTGCAGTGTTTGCCAGGGTGGGGTGCACTGTGCAGTGTCTGCCAGCGTGTGGTGCACTATGTAGTGTGAGTCAGCTAGCGTGGGGTGCACTGTGCAGTGTCTCCCAGGGTGGGGTGCACTGTGCTGCAGTGTCTGCCAGGGTGGGGTGTGCACTGTGCAGTGTCTGACAGGGTGGAGTGCACTGTGCAGTGTCTGCCAGCGTGTGGTGCACTGTGCAGTGGCTGTCAGGGTGGGGTGCACTGTGCAGTGTCTGCCAGGGTGGGGTGCACTGTGCAGTGTTTGCCAGGGTGGGGTGCACTGTGCAGTGTCTGCCAGCGTGTGGTGCACTGTGTAGTGTGTGTCTGCCAGCGTGGGGTGCACTGTGCAGTGTCTCCCAGGGTGGGGTGCACTGTGCTGCAGTGTCTGCCAGGGTGGGGTGTGCACTGTGCAGTGTTTGCCAGGGTGGGGTGCACTGTGCAGTGTCTGCCAGCGTGTGGTGCACTATGTAGTGTGAGTCAGCTAGCGTGGGGTGCACTGTGCAGTGTCTCCCAGGGTGGGGTGTGCACTGTGCAGTGTCTGCCAAGGTGGGGTGTACTGTGCTGCAGTGTCTGCCAGCGTGAGGTGCACTGTGCAATGTCTGCCAGGGTGGAGTACACTGTGCAGTGTCTGCCAGGGTGGGGTGCAGTGTCTGCCAGCGTGGGGTGCACTGTGCAGTGTCGGTCAGGGTGGGGTGCACTGTGCAGTGTCTGCCAGGGTGGGGTGCACTGTGCAGTGTCTGCCAGGGTGGGGTGCACTGTGTAGTGTCTGCCAGGGTGGGGTGCACTGTGCAGTGTCTGCCAGGCTGAGGTGCAGTGTCTGCCAGGGTGGGGTTCAGTGTCTGCCAGGGTGGGGTGCAGTGTCTGCCAGTGTGGGGTGCACTGTGCAGTGGCTGTCAGTGTGGGGTGCACTGTGCAGTGGCTGTCAGGGTGGGGTGCACTGTGCAGTGTCTGCCAGGGTGGGGTGCACTGTGCAGTGTCTGCCAGGGTGGGGTGCACTGTGCAGTGTTTGCCAGGGTGGGGTGCACTGTGCAGTGTCTGCCAGCGTGTGGTGCACTGTGTAGTGTGTGTCAGCTAGCGTGGGGTGCACTGTGCAGTGTCTCCCAGGGTGGGGTGCACTGTGCTGCAGTGTCTGCCATGGTGAGGTTTGCACTGTGCAGTGTCTGACAGGGTGGGGTGCACTGTGTAGTGTCTCCCAGGGTGGGGTGCACTGTGAAGTGTCTGCCAAGGTGGGGTGTACTGTGCTGCAGTGTCTGCCAGGGTGGGGTGCACTGTGTAGTGTCTGCCAGGGTGGAGTACACTGTGCAGTGTCTTCCAGGGTGGGGTGCAGTGTCTGCCAGCGTGGGGTGCACTGTGCAGTGTCGGTCAGGGTGGGGTGCACTGTGCAGTGTCTGCCAGGGTGGGGTGCACTGTGCAGTGTCTGCCAGGGTGGGGTGCACTGTGTAGTGTCTGCCAGGGTGGGGTGCACTGTGCAGTGTCTGCCAGGGTGAGGTGCAGTGTCTGCCAGGGTGGGGTTCAGTGTCTGCCAGGGTGGGGTGCAGTGTCTGCCAGCGTGGGGTGCAGTGTCTGCCAGCGTGGGGTGCAGTGTCTGCCAGCGTGGGGTGCAGTGTCTGCCAGCGTGGGGAGCAGTGTCTGCCAGGGTGGGGTGCACTGTGCAGTGTCTGCCAGGGTGGGGTGCAATGTGTAGTGTCTCCCAGGGTGGGGTGCACTGTGCAGTGTCTGCCAGGAAGGGGTGCACTGTGCAGTGTTTGCCAGGGTGGGGTGCACTGTGCAGTGTCTGCCAGCGTGGGGTGCACTGTGTAGTGTGTCTGCCAGCGTGAGGTGCACTGTGCAGTGTCTCCCAGGGTGGGGTACACTGCGCTGCAGTGTCTGCCAGGGTGGGGTGTGCACTGTGCAGTGTCTGCCAAGGTGGGGTGCACTGTGTAGTGTCTCCCAGGGTGAGGTGCACTGTGCAGTGTCTGCCAGGGTGGGGTGCACTGTGCTGCATTGTCTGCCAGGGTGGGGTGCACTGTGCAGTGTCTGCCAGGGCAGGGTGCACTGTGCAGTGTTTGCCAGGGTGGAGTGCACTGTGCAGTGTCTGCCAGCGTGGGTTGCAGTGTCTGCTAGAGTGGGGTGCACTGTGCAGTGTCTCCCAGGGTGGGGTGCACTGTGCAGTGTCTGCCAAGGTGGGGTGTACTGTGCTGCAGTGTCTGCCAGGGTGGGGTGCACTGTGCAGTGTCTGCCAGGGTGGGGTGCAATGTGTAGTGTCTCCCAGGGTGGGGTGCACTGTGCAGTGTCTGCCAGAGTGGTGTGCACTGTGTAGTGTCTCCCAGGGTGGGGTGCACTGTGCAGTGTCTGCCAGGGTGGGATGCACTGTGCAGTATTTGGCAGGGTGGGATGCACTGTGCAGTGTCTGACAGGGTGTGGTGCACTGTGCAGTGTCTGCCAGAGTGGGGTGCAGTGTCTGCCAGGGTGGGGTGCACTGTGCAGTGTCTGCCAGGGTGGGGTACATTGTGCAGTGTCTGCCAGGGTGGGGTGCACTGTGCAGTGTCTGCCAGGGTGGTGTGCAGTGTCTGCCAGCGTGGGGTGCACTGTGCAGTGTCTGCCAGGGTGGAGCACACTGTGCAGTGTCTGCCAGGGTGGGGTGCAGTGTCTGCCAGCGTGGGGTGCACTGTGCAGTGTCGGTCAGGGTGGGGTGCACTGTGCAGTGTCTGCCAGGGTGGGGTGCACTGTGCAGTGTCTGCCAGGGTGGGGTGCACTGTGTAGTGTCTCCCAGGGTGGGGTGCACTGTGCAGTGTCTGCCAGGGTGGGATGCACTGTGCAGTGTTTGGCAGGGTGGGGTGCACTGTGCAGTGTCTGCCAGGGTGGGGTGCACTGTGCAGTGTCTGCCAGGGTGGGGTGCACTGTGCAGTGTCTGCCAGGGTGGAATGCACTGTGCAGTGTCTGCCAGCGTGGGTTGCACTGTGCAGTGTCTGCCAGGATGGGGTGCACTGTGCAGTGTCTGCCAGGGTGGGGTGCAGTGTTTGCCAGCGTGAGGTGCACTGTGCAGTGTCTGCCAGGGTGGGGTGCAGTGTTTGCCAGCGTGAGGTGCACTGTGCAGTGTCTGCCAGGGTGAGGTGCACTGTGCAGTGTCTGCCAGGGTGGGGTGTAGTGTCTGCCAGGGTGGGTGCACTGTGTAGTGTCTCCCAGGGTGGGGTGCACCGTTCAGTGTCTGCCAAGGTGGGGTGTACTGTGCTGCAGTGTCTGCCAGGGTGGGGTGCACTGTGCAGTGTCTGCCAGGGTGGGGTGCAATGTGTAGTGTCTCCCAGGGTGGGGTGCACTGTGCAGTGTCTGCCAGAGTGGTGTGCACTGTGTAGTGTCTCCCAGGGTGGGGTGCACTGTGCAGTGTCTGCCAGGGTGGGATGCACTGTGCAGTATTTGGCAGGGTGGAATGCACTGTGCAGTGTCTGCCAGGGTGTGGTGCACTGTGCAGTGTCTGCCAGCGTGGGGTGCAGTGTCTGCCAGGGTGGGGTGCACTGTGCAGTGTCTGCCAGGGTGGGGTACATTGTGCAGTGTCTGCCAGGGTGGGGTGCACTGTGCAGTGTCTGCCAGGGTGGGGTGCAGTGTCTGCCAGCGTGGGGTGCACTGTGCAGTGTCTGCCAGGGTGGACCACACTGTGCAATGTCTGCCAGGGTGGGGTGCAGTGTCTGCCAGCGTGGGGTGCACTGTGCAGTGTCGGTCAGGGTGGGGTGCACTGTGCAGTGTCTGCCAGGGTGGGATGCACTGTGCAGTGTTTGGCAGGGTGGGGTGCACTGTGCAGTGTCTGCTAGGGTGGGGTGCACTGTGCAGTGTCTGCCAGGGTGGGGTGCACTGTGCAGTGTCTGCCAGGGTGGAGTACACTGTGCAGTGTCTGCCAAAGTGGGGTGCAGTGTCTGCCAGTGTGGGTTGCACTGTGCAGTGTCTGCCAGGGTGGGGTGCAGTGTCTGCCAGCGTGGGGTGCACTGTGCAGTGTCTTCCAGGGTGGGGTACACTGTGCAGTGTCTGCCAGCGTGGGTTGCACTGTGCAGTGTCTGCCAGGGTGGGGTGCAGTGTCTGCCAGCGTGGGGTGCACTGTACAGTGTCTGCCAGGGTGGAGTACACTGTGCAGTGTCTGCAAGGGTGGGGTGCAGTGTCTGCCAGCGTGGGGTGCAGTGTCTGCCAGCGTGGGGTGCACTGTGCAGTTTCTGCCAGCGTGGGGGGCACTGTGCAGTGTCTGCCAGGGTGGGGTGCACTGTGCAGTGTCTGTCAGGGTGGGGTGCACTGTGCAGTGTCTCTCAGGGTGGGGTCACTGTGCAGTGTCTGCCAGCGTGGGGTGCACTATGTAGTAGGTGTCTGCCAGCGTGGGGTGCACTGTGCAGTGTCTGCCAGGGTGGGGTGCACTGTGCAGTGTCTGCCAGGGTGGGGTGCAGTGTCTGCCAGGGTGGGGTTCAGTGTCTGCCAGGGTGGGTGCAGTGTCTGACAGCGTGGGGTGCACTGTGCAGTGGCTGTCAGGGTGGGGTGCACTGTGCAGTGTCTGCCAGCGTGGGGTGCAGTGTCTGCCAGCGCGGGGTGCAGTGTCTGCCAGCGTGGGGTGCAGTGTCTGCCAGGGTGGGGTGCACTGTGCAGTGTCTGCCAGGGTGGGGTGTACTGTGCTGCAGTGTCTGCTAGGGTGGGGTGCACTGTGCAGTGTCTGCCAGGGTGGAGTACACTGTGCAGTGTCTGCCAGGGTGGGGTGCAGTGTCTGCCAGCGTGGGGTGCACTGTGCAGTGTCGGTCAGGGTGGGGTGCACTGTGCAGTGTCTGCCAGGGTGGGGTGCACTGTGCAGTGTCTGCCAGGGTGGGGTGCACTGTGTAGTGTCTGCCAGGGTGGGGTGCACTGTGCAGTGTCTGCCAGGGTGAGGTGCAGTGTCTGCCAGGGTGGGGTTCAGTGTCTGTCAGGGTGGGGTGCAGTGTCTGCCAGTGTGGGGTGCACTGTGCAGTGGCTGTCAGGGTGGGGTGCACTGTGCAGTGTCTGCCAGCGTGGGGTGCAGTGTCTGCCAGCGTGGGGTGCAGTGTCTGCCAGCGTAGGGTGCAGTGTCTGCCAGGGTGGGGTGCACTGTGCAGTGTCTGCCAGGTTGGGGTGCAATGTGTAGTGTCTCCCAGGGTGGGGTGCACTGTGCAGTGTCTGCCAGGAAGGGGTGCACTGTGCAGTGTTTGCCAGGGTGGGGTGCACTGTGCAGTGTCTGCCAGCGTGGGGTGCACTGTGTAGTGTGTCTGCCAGCGTGAGGTGCACTGTGCAGTGTCTCCCAGGGTGGGGTAAACTGCGCTGCAGTGTCTGCCAGGGTGGGGTGTGCACTGTGCAGTGTCTGCCAAGGTGGGGTGCACTGTGTAGTGTCTCCCAGGGTGAGGTGCACTGTGCAGTGTCTGCCAGGGTGGGGTGCACTGTGCAGTGTCTGCCAGGGTGGGGTGCAGTGTTTGCCAGGGTGGGGTTCAGTGTCTGCCAGCGTGGGGTGCACTGTGCAGTGTCTCCCAGGGTGGAGTGCATTGTGCAGTGTCTGTCAGGATAGGATGCACTGTGCAGTGTTTGCCAGGGTGGGGTGCACTGTGCAGGGTCTGCCAGGGTGGGGTGCACTGTGCAGTGTCTGCCAGGGTGGGGTGCAGTGTCTGCCAGCGTAAGGTGCACTGTGCAGTGTCTGCCAGGGTGGAGTGCACTGTGCAGTGTCTGCAAGGGTGGGGTACACTGTGCAGTGTCTGCCAGCGTGGGGTGCACTGTGCAGTATCTGCTAGCGTGGGGTGCACTGTGCAGTGTCTGCCAGGGTGGAGTACACTGTGCAGTGTCTGCCAAAGTGGGGTGCAGTGTCTGCCAGTGTGGGTTGCACTGTGCAGTGTCTGCCAGGGTGGGGTGCAGTGTCTGCTAGCGTGGGGTGCACTGTGCAGTGTCTGCCAGGGTGGGGTGCAGTGTCTGCCAGTGTGGGGTGCATGTGCAGTGTCTGCCAGGGTGGGGTACACTGTGCAGTGTCTGCCAGCGTGGGGTGCACTGTGCAGTATCTGCTAGCGTGGGATGCACTGTGCAGTGTCTGCCAGGGTGGAGTACACTGTGCAGTGTCTGCCAAAGTGGGGTGCAGTGTCTGCCAGTGTGGGTTGCACTGTGCAGTGTCTGCCAGGGTGGGGTGCAGTGTCTGCCAGCGTGGGGTGCACTGTGCAGTGTCTGCCAGGGTGGGGTACACTGTACAGTGTCTGCCAGCGTGGGTTGCACTGTGCAATGTCTGCCAGGGTGGGGTGCAGAGTCTGCCAGCGTGGGGTGCACTGTGCAGTGTCTGCCAGGGTGGGGTGCACTGTGTAGTGTCTGCCAGGGTGGGGTGCACTGTGCAGTGTCTGCCAGGGTGGGGTGCAATGTGTAGTGTCTCCCAGGGTGGGGTGCACTGTGCAGTGTCTGCCAGAGTGGTGTGCACTGTGTAGTGTCTCCCAGGGTGGGGTGCACTGTGCAGTGTCTGCCAGGGTGGGATGCACTGTGCAGTATTTGGCAGGGTGGGATGCACTGTGCAGTGTCTGCCAGGGTGTGGTGCACTGTGCAGTGTCTGCCAGAGTGGGGTGCAGTGTCTGCCAGGGTGGGGTGCACTGTGCAGTGTCTGCCAGGGTGGGGTACATTGTGCAGTGTCTGCCAGGGTGGGGTTCAGTGTCTGCCAGGGTGGGGTGCAGTGTCTGCCAGCGTGGGGTGCAGTGTCTGCCAGCGTGGGGTGCAGTGTCTGCCAGGGTGGGGTGCACTGTGCAGTGTCTGCCAGGGTGGGGTGCAATGTGTAGTGTCTCCCAGGGTGGGGTGCACTGTGCAGTGTCTGCCAGGAAGGGGTGCACTGTGCAGTTTTTGCCAGGGTGGGGTGCACTGTGCAGTGTCTGCCAGCTTGGGGTGCACTGTGTAGTGTGTCTGCCAGCGTGGGTTGCAGTGTCTGCTAGAGTGGGGTGCACTGTGCAGTGTCTCCCAGGGTGGGGTGCACTGTGCAGTGTCTGCCAAGGTGGGGTGTACTGTGCTGCAGTGTCTGCCAGGGTGGGGTGCACTGTGCAGTGTCTGCCAGGGTGGGGTGCAATGTGTAGTGTCTCCCAGGGTGGGGTGCACTGTGCAGTGTCTGCCAGAGTGGTGTGCACTGTGTAGTGTCTCCCAGGGTGGGGTGCACTGTGCAGTGTCTGCCAGGGTGGGATGCACTGTGCAGTATTTGGCAGGGTGGGATGCACTGTGCAGTGTCTGCCAGGGTGTGGTGCACTGTGCAGTGTCTGCCAGAGTGGGGTGCAGTGTCTGCCAGGGTGGGGTGCACTGTGCAGTGTCTGCCAGGGTGGGGTACATTGTGCAGTGTCTGCCAGGGTGGGGTGCACTGTGCAGTGTCTGCCAGGGTGGGGTGCAGTGTCTGCCAGCGTGGGGTGCACTGTGCAGTGTCTGCCAGGGTGGAGCACACTGTGCAGTGTCTGCCAGGGTGGGGTGCAGTGTCTGCCAGCGTGGGGTGCACTGTGCAGTGTCGGTCAGGGTGGGGTGCACTGTGCAGTGTCTGCCAGGGTGGGGTGCACTGTGCAGTGTCTGCCAGGGTGGGGTGCACTGTGTAGTGTCTCCCAGGGTGGGGTGCACTGTGCAGTGTCTGCCAGGGTGGGATGCACTGTGCAGTGTTTGGCAGGGTGGGGTGCACTGTGCAGTGTCTGCCAGGGTGGGGTACACTGCGCTGCAGTGTCTGCCAGGGTGGGGTGTGCACTGTGCAGTGTCTGCCAAGGTGGGGTGCACTGTGTAGTGTCTCCCAGGGTGAGGTGCACTGTGCAGTGTCTGCCAGGGTGGGGTGCACTGTGCTGCATTGTCTGCCAGGGTGGGGTGCACTGTGCAGTGTCTGCCAGGGTAGGGTGCACTGTGCAGTGTTTGCCAGGGTGGAGTGCACTGTGCAGTGTCTGCCAGCGTGGGTTGCAGTGTCTGCTAGAGTGGGGTGCACTGTGCAGTGTCTCCCAGGGTGGGGTGCACTGTGTAGTGTCTCCCAGGGTGGGGTGCACTGTGCAGTGTCTGCCAAGGTGGGGTGTACTGTGCTGCAGTGTCTGCCAGGGTGGGGTGCACTGTGCAGTGTCTGCCAGGGTGGGGTGCAATGTGTAGTGTCTCCCAGGGTGGGGTGCACTGTGCAGTGTCTGCCAGAGTGGTGTGCACTGTGTAGTGTCTCCCAGGGTGGGGTGCACTGTGCAGTGTCTGCCAGGGTGGGATGCACTGTGCAGTATTTGGCAGGGTGGGATGCACTGTGCAGTGTCTGCCAGGGTGTGGTGCACTGTGCAGTGTCTGCCAGGGTGGGGTGCAGTGTCTGCCAGGGTGGGGTGCACTGTGCAGTGTCTGCCAGGGTGGGGTACATTGTGCAGTGTCTGCCAGGGTGGGGTGCACTGTGCAGTGTCTGCCAGCGTGGGGTGCACTGTGCAGTGTCTGCCAGGGTGGAGCACACTGTGCAGTGTCTGCCAGGGTGGGGTGCAGTGTCTGCCAGCGTGGGGTGCACTGTGCAGTGTCGGTCAGGGTGGGGTGCACTGTGCAGTGTCTGCCAGGGTGGGGTGCACTGTGCAGTGTCTGCCAGGGTGGGGTGCACTGTGTAGTGTCTCCCAGGGTGGGGTGCACTGTGCAGTGTCTGCCAGGGTGGGATGCACTGTGCAGTGTTTGGCAGGGTGGGGTGCACTGTGCAGTGTTTGCCAGGGTGGGGTGCACTGTGCAGTGTCTGCCAGCGTGGGGTGCACTGTGTAGTGTGTCTGCCAGCGTAAGGTGCACTGTGCAGTGTCTCCCAGGGTGGGGTGCACTGCGCTGCAGTGTCTGCCAGGGTGGGGTGTGCACTGTGCAGTTTCTGCCAAGGTGGGGTGCACTGTGTAGTGTCTCCCAGGGTGGGGTGCACTGTGCAGTGTCTGCCAAGGTGGGGTGTACTGTGCTGCAGTGTCTGCCAGGGTGGGGTGTGCACTGTGCAGTCTCTGACAGGGTGGGGTGCACTGTGTAGTGTCTCCCAGGGTGGGGTGCACTGTGCAGTGTCTGCCAAGGTGGGGTGTACTGTGCTGCAGTGTCTGCCAGGGTGGGGTGCACTGTGCAGTGTTTGACAGGGTGGGGTGCACTGTGCAGTGTCTGCCAGCGTGGGGTGCACTGTGCAGTGTCTGCCAGGGTGGAGTACACTGTGCAGTGTCTGCCAGGGTGGGGTGCAGTGTCTGCCAGCGTGGGGTGCACTGTGCAGTGTCGGTCAGGGTGGGGTGCACTGTGCAGTGTCTGCCAGGGTGGGGTGCACTGTGCAGTGTCTGCCAGGGTGGGGTGCACTGTGTAGTGTCTGCCAGGGTGGGGTGCACTGTGCAGTGTCTGCCAGGGTGAGGTGCAGTGTCTGCCAGGGTAGGGTTCAGTGTCTGTCAGGGTGGGGTGCAGTGTCTGCCAGTGTGGGGTGCACTGTGCAGTGGCTGTCAGGGTGGGGTGCACTGTGCAGTATCTGCCAGCGTGGGGTGCAGTGTCTGCCAGCGTGGGGTGCAGTGTCTGCCAGCGTGGGGTGCAGTGTCTGCCAGGGTGGGGTGCACTGTGCAGTGTCTGCCAGGGTGGGGTGCAATGTGTAGTGTCTCCCAGGGTGGGGTGCACTGTGCAGTGTCTGCCAGGAAGGGGTGCACTGTGCAGTGTTTGCCAGGGTGGGGTGCACTGTGCAGTGTCTGCCAGCGTGGGGTGCACTGTGTAGTGTGTCTGCCAGCATGAGGTGCACTGTGCAGTGTCTCCCAGGGTGGGGTACACTGCGCTGCAGTGTCTGCCAGGGTGGGGTGTGCACTGTGCAGTGTCTGCCAAGGTGGGGTGCACTGTGTAGTGTCTCCCAGGGTGAGGTACACTGTGCAGTGTCTGCCAGGGTGGGGTGCACTGTGCAGTGTCTGCCAGGGTGGGGTGCAGTGTCTGCCAGGGTGGGGTTCAGTGTCTGCCAGCGTGGGGTGCACTGTGCAGTGTCTCCCAGGGTGGGGTGCACTGTGCAGTGTCTGTCAGGATAGGATGCACGGTGCAGTGTTTGCCAGGGTGGGGTGCACTGTGCAGGGTCTGCCAGGGTGGGGTGCACTGTGCAGTGTCTGCCAGGGTGGGGTGCAGTGTCTGCCAGCGTAAGGTGCACTGTGCAGTGTCTGCCAGGGTGGAGTGCACTGTGCAGTGTCTGCCAGGGTGGGTGCAGTGTCTGCTAGCGTGGGGTGCACTGTGCAGTGTCTGCCAGGGTGGGGTGCAGTGTCTGCCAGTGTGGAGTGCATGTGCAGTGTCTGCCAGGGTGGGGTACACTGTGCAGTGTCTGCCAGCGTGGGGTGCACTGTGCAGTATCTGCTAGCGTGGGGTGCACTGTGCAGTGTCTGCCAGGGTGGAGTACACTGTGCAGTGTCTGCCAAAGTGGGGTGCAGTGTCTGCCAGTGTGGGTTGCACTGTGCAGTGTCTGTTAGGGTGGGGTGCAGTGTCTGCCAGCGTGGGGTGCACTGTGCAGTGTCTGCCAGGGTGGGGTACACTGTACAGTGTCTGCCAGCGTGGGTTGCACTGTGCAGTGTCTGCCAGGGTGGGGTGCAGAGTCTGCCAGCGTGGGGTGCACTGTGCAGTGTCTGCCAGGGTGGAGTACACTGTGCAGTATCTGCCAGGGTGGGGTGCAGTGTCTGCCAGCGTGGGTGCAGTGTCTGCCAGCGTGGGGTGCACTGTGCAGTTTCTGCCAGCGTGGGGGGCACTGTGCAGTGTCTGCCAGGGTGGGGTGCACTGTGCAGTGTCTGCAGGGGTGGGGTGCAGTGTCTGTCAGGGTGGGGTGCACTGTGCAGTGTCTCTCAGGGTGGGGTCACTGTGCAGTGTCTGCCAGCGTGGGGTGCACTATGTAGTGTGTGTCTGCCAGCGTGGGGTGCACTGTGCAGTGTCTGCCAGGGTGGGGTGCACTGTGCAGTGTCTGCCAGGGTGGGGTGCAGTGTCTGCCAGGGTGGGGTTCAGTGTCTGCCAGGGTGGGGTGCAGTGTCTGCCAGCGTGGGGTGCACTGTGCAGTGGCTGTCAGGGTGGGGTGAACTGTGCAGTGTCTACCAGCGTGGGGTGCAGTGTCTGCCAGCGTGGGGTGCAGTGTCTGCCAGCGTGGGGTGCAGTGTCTGCCAGGGTGGGGTGCACTGTGCAGTGTCTGCCAGGGTGGGGTGCACTGTGCAGTGTCTCCCAGGGTAAGGTGCACTGTGCAGTGTCTGCCAGGGTGGGGTGCACTGTGCAGTGTTTGCCAGGGTGGGGTGCACTGTGCAGTGTCTGCCAGGGTGGGGTGCAGTGTCTGCCAGCGTGGGGTGCACTGTGCAGTGTCTGCCAGGGTGGGGTGCACTGTGCAGTGTCTGCCAGGGTGGGGTGCACTGTGCAGTGTTTGCCAGCGTGGGGTGCACTGTGCAGTGTCTGCCAGCGTGTGGTGCACTATGTAGTGTGTGTCAGCTAGCGTGGGGTGCACTGTGCAGTGTCTCCCAGGGTGGGGTGCACTGTGCTGCAGTGTCTGCCAGGGTGGGGTGTGCACTGTGCAGTGTCTGACAGGGTGGGGTGCACTGTGTAGTGTCTCCCAGGGTGGGGTGCACTGTGAAGTGTCTTCCAAGGTGGGGTGTACTGTGCTGCAGTGTCTGCCAGGGTGGGGTGCACTGTGCAGTGTCTGCCAGGGTGGAGTACACTGTGCAGTGTCTGCCAGGGTGGGGTGCAGTGTCTGCCAGCGTGGGGTGCACTGTGCAGTGTCGGTCAGGGTGGGGTGCACTGTGCAGTGTCTGCCAGGGTGGGGTGCACTGTGCAGTGTCTGCCAGGGTGGGGTGCACTGTGTAGTGTCTGCCAGGGTGGGGTGCACTGTGCAGTGTCTGCCAGGCTGAGGTGCAGTGTCTGCCAGGGTGGGGTTCAGTGTCTGCCAGGGTGGGGTGCAGTGTCTGCCAGTGTGGGGTGCACTGTGCAGTGGCTGTCAGGGTGGGGTGCACTGTGCAGTGTCTGCCAGGGTGGGGTGCACTGTGCAGTGTTTGCCAGGGTGGGGTGCACTGTGCAGTGTCTGCCAGCGTGTGGTGCACTGTGTAGTGTGTGTCAGCTAGCGTGGGGTGCACTGTGCAGTGTCTCCCAGGGTGGGGTGCACTGTGCTGCAGTGTCTGCCATGGTGGGGTGTGGGACTGTGCAGTGTCTGACAGGGTGGGGTGCACTGTGTAGTGTCTCCCAGGGTGGGGTGCACTGTGAAGTGTCTGCCAAGGTGGGGTGTACTGTGCTGCAGTGTCTGCCAGGGTGGGGTGCACTGTGAAGTGTCTTCCAAGGTGGGGTGTACTGTGCTGCAGTGTCTGCCAGGGTGGGGTGCACTGTGTAGTGTCTCCCAGGGTGAGGTGCACTGTGCAGTGTCTGCCAGGGTGGGGTGCACTGTGCTGCATTGTCTGCCAGGGTGGGGTGCACTGTGCAGTGTCTGCCAGGGCAGGGTGCACTGTGCAGTGTTTGCCAGGGTGGAGTGCACTGTGCAGTGTCTGCCAGCGTGGGTTGCAGTGTCTGCTAGAGTGGGGTGCACTGTGCAGTGTCTCCCAGGGTGGGGTGCACTGTGCAGTGTCTGCCAAGGTGGGGTGTACTGTGCTGCAGTGTCTGCCAGGGTGGGGTGCACTGTGCAGTGTCTGCCAGGGTGGGGTGCAATGTGTAGTGTCTCCCAGGGTGGGGTGCACTGTGCAGTGTCTGCCAGAGTGGTGTGCACTGTGTAGTGTCTCCCAGGGTGGGGTGCACTGTGCAGTGTCTGCCAGGGTGGGATGCACTGTGCAGTATTTGGCAGGGTGGGATGCACTGTGCAGTGTCTGCCAGGGTGTGGTGCACTGTGCAGTGTCTGCCAGAGTGGGGTGCAGTGTATGCCAGGGTGGGGTGCACTGTGCAGTGTCTGCCAGGGTGGGGTACATTGTGCAGTGTCTGCCAGGGTGGGGTGCACTGTGCAGTGTCTGCCACGGTGGGGTGCAGTGTCTGCCAGCGTGGGGTGCACTGTGCAGTGTCTGCCAGGGTGGAGCACACTGTGCAGTGTCTGCCAGGGTGGGGTGCAGTGTCTGCCAGCGTGGGGTGCACTGTGCAGTGTCGGTCAGGGTGGGGTGCACTGTGCAGTGTCTGCCAGGGTGGGGTGCACTGTGCAGTGTCTGCCAGGGTGGGGTGCACTGTGTAGTGTCTCCCAGGCTGGGGTGCACTGTGCAGTGTCTGCCAGGGTGGGATGCACTGTGCAGTGTTTGCCAGGGTGGGGTGCACTGTGCAGTGTCTGCCAGGGTGGGGTGCACTGTGCAGTGTCTGCCAGGGTGGGGTGCACTGTGCAGTGTCTGCCAGGGTGGAATGCACTGTGCAGTGTCTGCCAGCGTGGGGTGCACTGTGCAGTGTCTGCCAGGGTGGGGTGCACTGTGCAGTGTCTGCCAGGGTGGGGTGCAGTGTTTGCCAGCGTGAGGTGCACTGTGCAGTGTCTGCCAGGGTGGGGTGCACTGTGCAGTGTCTGCCAGGGTGGGGTGTAGTGTCTGCCAGGGTGGGTGCACTGTGTAGTGTCTCCCAGGGTGGGGTGCACCGTGCAGTGTCTGCCAAGGTGGGGTGTACTGTGCTGCAGTGTCTGCCAGGGTGGGGTGCACTGTGCAGTGTCTGCCAGGGTGGGGTGCAATGTGTAGTGTCTCCCAGGGTGGGGTGCACTGTGCAGTGTCTGCCAGAGTGGTGTGCACTGTGTAGTGTCTCCCAGGGTGGGGTGCACTGTGCAGTGTCTGCCAGGGTGGGATGCACTGTGCAGTATTTGGCAGGGTGGAATGCACTGTGTAGTGTCTGCCAGGGTGTGGTGCACTGTGCAGTGTCTGCCAGAGTGGGGTGCAGTGTCTGCCAGGGTGGGGTGCACTGTGCAGTGTCTGCCAGGGTGGGGTACATTGTGCAGTGTCTGCCAGGGTGGGGTGCACTGTGCAGTGTCTGCCAGGGTGGGGTGCAGTGTCTGCCAGCGTGGGGTGCACTGTGCAGTGTCTGCCAGGGTGGACCACACTGTGCAGTGTCTGCCAGGGTGGGGTGCAGTGTCTGCCAGCGTGGGGTGCACTGTGCAGTGTCGGTCAGGGTGGGGTGCACTGTGCAGTGTCTGCCAGGGTGGGATGCACTGTGCAGTGTTTGGCAGGGTGGGATGCACTGTGCAGTGTCTGCTAGGGTGGGGTGCACTGTGCAGTGTCTGCCAGGGTGGGGTGCACTGTGCAGTGTCTGCCAGGGTGGAGTACACTGTGCAGTGTCTGCCAAAGTGGGGTGCAGTGTCTGCCAGTGTGGGTTGCACTGTGCAGTGTCTGCCAGGGTGGGGTGCAGTGTCTGCCAGCGTGGGGTGCACTGTGCAGTGTCTGCCAGGGTGGAGTACACTGTGCAGTGTCTGCAAGGGTGGGGTGCAGTGTCTGCCAGCGTGGGGTGCAGTGTCTGCCAGCGTGGGGTGCACTGTGCAGTTTCTGCCAGCGTGGGGGGCACTGTGCAGTGTCTGCCAGGGTGGGGTGCACTGTGCAGTGTCTGTCAGGGTGGGGTGCACTGTGCAGTGTCTCTCAGGGTGGGGTCACTGTGCAGTGTCTGCCAGCGTGGGGTGCACTATGTAGTGTGTGTCTGCCAGCGTGGGGTGCACTGTGCAGTGTCTGCCAGGGTGGGGTGCACTGTGCAGTGTCTGCCAGGGTGGGGTGCAGTGTCTGCCAGGGTGGGGTTCAGTGTCTGCCAGGGTGGGTGCAGTGTCTGACAGCGTGGGGTGCACTGTGCAGTGGCTGTCAGGGTGGGGTGCACTGTGCAGTGTCTGCCAGCGTGGGGTGCAGTGTCTGCCAGCGCGGGGTGCAGTGTCTGCCAGCGTGGGGTGCAGTGTCTGCCAGGGTGGGGTGCACTGTGCAGTGTCTGCCAGGGTGGGGTGCAGTGTCTGCCAGGGTGGGGTTCAGTGTCTGCCAGCGTGGGGTGCACTGTGCAGTGTCTCCCAGGGTGGAGTGCACTGTGCAGTGTCTGTCAGGATAGGATGCACTGTGCAGTGTTTGCCAGGGTGGGGTGCACTGTGCAGGGTCTGCCAGGGTGGGGTGCACTGTGCAGTGTCTGCCAGGGTGGGGTGCAGTGTCTGCCAGCGTAAGGTGCACTGTGCAGTGTCTGCAAGGGTGGAGTGCACTGTGCAGTGTCTGCAAGGGTGGGGTACACTGTGCAGTGTCTGCCAGCGTGGGGTGCACTGTGCAGTATCTGCTAGCGTGGGGTGCACTGTGCAGTGTCTGCCAGGGTGGAGTACACTGTGCAGTGTCTGCCAAAGTGGGGTGCAGTGTCTGCCAGTGTGGGTTGCACTGTGCAGTGTCTGCCAGGGTGGGGTGCAGTGTCTGCTAGCGTGGGGTGCACTGTGCAGTGTCTGCCAGGGTGGGGTGCAGTGTCTGCCAGTGTGGGGTGCATGTGCAGTGTCTGCCAGGGTGGGGTACACTGTGCAGTGTCTGCCAGCGTGGGGTGCACTGTGCAGTATCTGCTAGCGTGGGGTGCACTGTGCAGTGT
This sequence comes from Chirona hameri, assembly GCA_036785665.1. Taxonomy (NCBI): domain Eukaryota; kingdom Metazoa; phylum Arthropoda; class Thecostraca; order Balanomorpha; family Balanidae; genus Chirona; species Chirona hameri. The sequence goes on from JAXIVJ010000891.1 coordinate 18,458, forward strand.
CTGCCAGGGTGGAGTACACTGTGCAGTGTCTGCCAAAGTGGGGTGCAGTGTCTGCCAGTGTGGGTTGCACTGTGCAGTGTCTGCCAGGGTGGGGTGCAGTGTCTGCCAGCGTGGGGTGCACTGTGCAGTGTCTGCCAGGGTGGGGTACACTGTACAGTGTATGCCAGCGTGGGTTGCACTGTGCAATGTCTGCCAGGGTGGGGTGCAGAGTCTGCCAGCGTGGGGTGCACTGTGCAGTGTCTGCCAGGGTGGAGTACACTGTGCAGTATCTGCCAGGGTGGGGTGCAGTGTCTGCCAGCGTGGGGTGCAGTGTCTGCCAGCGTGGGGTGCACTGTGCAGTTTCTGCCAGCGTGGGGGGCACTGTGCAGTGTCTGCCAGGGTGGGGTGCACTGTGCAGTGTCTGCAAGGGTGGGGTGCAGTGTCTGTCAGGGTGGGGTGCACTGTGCAGTGTCTCTCAGGGTAGGGTCACTGTGCAGTGTCTGCCAGCGTGGGGTGCACTATGTAGTGTGTGTCTGCCAGCGTGGGGTGCACTGTGCAGTGTCTGCCAGGGTGGGGTGCACTGTGCAGTGTCTGCCAGGGTGGGGTGCAGTGTCTGCCAGGGTGGGGTTCAGTGTCTGCCAGGGTGGGGTGCAGTGTCTGCCAGCGTGGGGTGCACTGTGCAGTGGCTGTCAGGGTGGGGTGAACTGTGCAGTGTCTACCAGCGTGGGGTGCAGTGTCTGCCAGCGTGGGGTGCAGTGTCTGCCAGGGTGGGGTGCACTGTGCAGTGTCTGCCAGGGTGGGGTGCACTGTGCAGTGTCTCCCAGGGTAAGGTGCACTGTGCAGTGTCTGCCAGGGTGGGGTGCACGGTGCAGTGTTTGCCAGGGTGGGGTGCACTGTGCAGTGTCTGCCAGGGTGGGGTGCAGTGTCTGCCAGCGTGGGGTGCACTGTGCAGTGTCTGCCAGGGTGGGGTGCACTGTGTAGTGTCTGCCAGGGTGGGGTGCACTGTGCAGTGTTTGCCAGGGTGGGGTGCACTGTGCAGTGTCTGCCAGCGTGTGGTGCACTATGTAGTGTGTGTCAGCTAGCGTGGGGTGCACTGTGCAGTGTCTCCCAGGGTGGGGTGCACTGTGCTGCAGTGTCTGCCAGGGTGGGGTGTGCACTGTGCAGTGTCTGACAGGGTGGGGTGCACTGTGTAGTGTCTCCCAGGGTGGGGTGCACTGTGAAGTGTCTTCCAAGGTGGGGTGTACTGTGCTGCAGTGTCTGCCAGGGTGGGGTGCACTGTGCAGTGTCTGCCAGGGTGGAGTACACTGTGCAGTGTCTGCCAGGGTGGGGTGCAGTGTCTGCCAGCGTGGGGTGCACTTTGCAGTGTCGGTCAGGGTGGGGTGCACTGTGCAGTGTCTGCCAGGGTGGGGTGCACTGTGCAGTGTCTGCCAGGGTGGGGTGCACTGTGTAGTGTCTGCCAGGGTGGGGTGCACTGTGCAGTGTCTGCCAGGGTGGGGTGCAATGTGTAGTGTCTCCCAGGGTGGGGTGCACTGTGCAGTGTCTGCCAGAGTGGTGTGCACTGTGTAGTGTCTCCCAGGGTGGGGTGCACTGTGCAGTGTCTGCCAGGGTGGGATGCACTGTGCAGTATTTGGCAGGGTGGGATGCACTGTGCAGTGTCTGCCAGGGTGTGGTGCACTGTGCAGTGTCTGCCAGAGTGGGGTGCAGTGTCTGCCAGGGTGGGGTGCACTGTGCAGTGTCTGCCAGGGTGGGGTACATTGTGCAGTGTCTGCCAGGGTGGGGTTCAGTGTCTGCCAGGGTGGGGTGCAGTGTCTGCCAGCGTGGGGTGCAGTGTCTGCCAGCGTGGGGTGCAGTGTCTGCCAGGGTGGGGTGCACTGTGCAGTGTCTGCCAGGGTGGGGTGCAATGTGTAGTGTCTCCCAGGGTGGGGTGCACTGTGCAGTGTCTGCCAGGAAAGGGTGCACTGTGCAGTTTTTGCCAGGGTGGGGTGCACTGTGCAGTGTCTGCCAGCTTGGGGTGCACTGTGTAGTGTGTCTGCCAGCGTGAGGTGCACTGTGCAGTGTCTCCCAGGGTGGGGTACACTGCGCTGCAGTGTCTGCCAGGGTGGGGTGTGCACTGTGCAGTGTCTGCCAAGGTGGGGTGCACTGTGTAGTGTCTCCCAGGGTGAGGTGCACTGTGCAGTGTCTGCCAGGGTGGGGTGCACTGTGCTGCATTGTCTGCCAGGGTGGGGTGCACTGTGCAGTGTCTGCCAGGGTAGGGTGCACTGTGCAGTGTTTGCCAGGGTGGAGTGCACTGTGCAGTGTCTGCCAGCGTGGGTTGCAGTGTCTGCTAGAGTGGGGTGCACTGTGCAGTGTCTCCCAGGGTGGGGTGCACTGTGTAGTGTCTCCCAGGGTGGGGTGCACTGTGCAGTGTCTGCCAAGGTGGGGTGTACTGTGCTGCAGTGTCTGCCAGGGTGGGGTGCACTGTGCAGTGTCTGCCAGGGTGGGGTGCAATGTGTAGTGTCTCCCAGGGTGGGGTGCACTGTGCAGTGTCTGCCAGAGTGGTGTGCACTGTGTAGTGTCTCCCAGGGCGGGGTGCACTGTGCAGTGTCTGCCAGGGTGGGATGCACTGTGCAGTGTTTGGCAGGGTGGGATGCACTGTGCAGTGTCTGCCAGGGTGTGGTGCACTGTGCAGTGTCTGCCAGGGTGGGGTGCAGTGTCTGCCAGGGTGGGGTGCACTGTGCAGTGTCTGCCAGGGTGGGGTACATTGTGCAGGGTCTGCCAGGGTGGGGTGCACTGTGCAGTGTCTGCCAGGATGGGGTGCAGTGTCTGCCAGCGTGGGGTGCACTGTGCAGTGTCTGCCAGGGTGGAGAACACTGTGCAGTGTCTGCCAGGGTGGGGTGCAGTGTCTGCCAGCGTGGGGTGCACTGTGCAGTGTCGGTCAGGGTGGGGTGCACTGTGCAGTGTCTGCCAGGGTGGGGTGCACTGTGCAGTGTCTGCCAGGGTGGGGTGCACTGTGTAGTGTCTCCCAGGGTGGGGTGCACTGTGCAGTGTCTGCCAGGGTGGGATGCACTGTGCAGTGTTTGGCAGGGTGGGGTGCACTGTGCAGTGTTTGCCAGGGTGGGGTGCACTGTGCAGTGTCTGCCAGCGTGGGGTGCACTGTGTAGTGTGTCTGCCAGCGTAAGGTGCACTGTGCAGTGTCTCCCAGGGTGGGGTGCACTGCGCTGCAGTGTCTGCCAGGGTGGGGTGTGCACTGTGCAGTTTCTGCCAAGGTGGGGTGCACTGTGTAGTGTCTCCCAGGGTGGGGTGCACTGTGCAGTGTATGCCAGGGTGGGGTGCACTGTGCTGCAGTGTCTGCCAGGGTGGGGTGTGCACTGTGCAGTCTCTGACAGGGTGGGGTGCACTGTGTAGTGTCTCCCAGGGTGGGGTGCACTGTGCAGTGTCTGCCAAGGTGGGGTGTACTGTGCTGCAGTGTCTGCCAGGGTGGGGTGCACTGTGCAGTTTCTGACAGGGTGGGGTGCACTGTGCAGTGTCTGCCAGCGTGGGGTGCACTGTGCAGTGTCTGCCAGGGTGGAGTACACTGTGCAGTGTCTGCCAGGGTGGGGTGCAGTGTCTGCCAGCGTGGGGTGCACTGTGCAGTGTCGGTCAGGGTGGGGTGCACTGTGCAGTGTCTGCCAGGGTGGGGTGCACTGTGCAGTGTCTGCCAGGGTGGGGTGCACTGTGTAGTGTCTGCCAGGGTGGGGTGCACTGTGCAGTGTCTGCCAGGGTGAGGTGCAGTGTCTGCCAGGGTGGGGTTCAGTGTCTGTCAGGGTGGGGTGCAGTGTCTGCCAGTGTGGGGTGCACTGTGCAGTGGCTGTCAGGATGGGGTGCACTGTGCAGTATCTGCCAGCGTGGGGTGCAGTGTCTGCCAGCGTGGGGTGCAGTGTCTGCCAGCGTGGGGTGCAGTGTCTGCCAGGGTGGGGTGCACTGTGCAGTGTCTGCCAGGGTGGGGTGCAATGTGTAGTGTCTCCCAGGGTGGGGTGCACTGTGCAGTGTCTGCCAGGAAGGGGTGCACTGTGCAGTGTTTGCCAGGGTGGGGTGCACTGTGCAGTGTCTGCCAGCGTGGGGTGCACTGTGTAGTGTGTCTGCCAGCATGAGGTGCACTGTGCAGTGTCTCCCAGGGTGGGGTACACTGCGCTGCAGTGTCTGCCAGGGTGGGGTGTGCACTGTGCAGTGTCTGCCAAGGTGGGGTGCACTGTGTAGTGTCTCCCAGGGTGAGGTGCACTGTGCAGTGTCTGCCAGGGTGGGGTGCACTGTGCAGTGTCTGCCAGGGTGGGGTGCAGTGTCTGCCAGGGTGGGGTTCAGTGTCTGCCAGCGTGGGGTGCACTGTGCAGTGTCTCCCAGGGTGGGGTGCACTGTGCAGTGTCTGTCAGGATAGGATGCACGGTGCAGTGTTTGCCAGGGTGGGGTGCACTGTGCAGGGTCTGCCAGGGTGGGGTGCACTGTGCAGTGTCTGCCAGGGTGGGGTGCAGTGTCTGCCAGCGTAAGGTGCACTGTGCAGTGTCTGCCAGGGTGGAGTGCACTGTGCAGTGTCTGCCAGGGTGGGTGCAGTGTCTGCTAGCGTGGGGTGCACTGTGCAGTGTCTGCCAGGGTGGGGTGCAGTGTCTGCCAGTGTGGAGTGCATGTGCAGTGTCTGCCAGGGTGGGGTACACTGTGCAGTGTCTGCCAGCGTGGGGTGCACTGTGCAGTATCTGCTAGCGTGGGGTGCACTGTGCAGTGTCTGCCAGGGTGGAGTACACTGTGCAGTGTCTGCCAAAGTGGGGTGCAGTGTCTGCCAGTGTGGGTTGCACTGTGCAGTGTCTGTTAGGGTGGGGTGCAGTGTCTGCCAGCGTGGGGTGCACTGTGCAGTGTCTGCCAGGGTGGGGTACACTGTACAGTGTCTGCCAGCGTGGGTTGCACTGTGCAGTGTCTGCCAGGGTGGGGTGCAGAGTCTGCCAGCGTGGGGTGCACTGTGCAGTGTCTGCCAGGGTGGAGTACACTGTGCAGTATCTGCCAGGGTGGGGTGCAGTGTCTGCCAGCGTGGGTGCAGTGTCTGCCAGCGTGGGGTGCACTGTGCAGTTTCTGCCAGCGTGGGGGGCACTGTGCAGTGTCTGCCAGGGTGGGGTGCACTGTGCAGTGTCTGCAGGGGTGGGGTGCAGTGTCTGTCAGGGTGGGGTGCACTGTGCAGTGTCTCTCAGGGTGGGGTCACTGTGCAGTGTCTGCCAGCGTGGGGTGCACTATGTAGTGTGTGTCTGCCAGCGTGGGGTGCACTGTGCAGTGTCTGCCAGGGTGGGGTGCACTGTGCAGTGTCTGCCAGGGTGGGGTGCAGTGTCTGCCAGGGTGGGGTTCAGTGTCTGCCAGGGTGGGGTGCAGTGTCTGCCAGCGTGGGGTGCACTGTGCAGTGGCTGTCAGGGTGGGGTGAACTGTGCAGTGTCTACCAGCGTGGGGTGCAGTGTCTGCCAGCGTGGGGTGCAGTGTCTGCCAGCGTGGGGTGCAGTGTCTGCCAGGGTGGGGTGCACTGTGCAGTGTCTGCCAGGGTGGGGTGCACTGTGCAGTGTCTCCCAGGGTAAGGAGCACTGTGCAGTGTCTGCCAGGGTGGGGTGCACTGTGCAGTGTTTGCCAGGGTGGGGTGCACTGTGCAGTGTCTGCCAGGGTGGGGTGCAGTGTCTGCCAGCGTGGGGTGCACTGTGCAGTGTCTGCCAGGGTGGGGTGCACTGTGCAGTGTCTGCCAGGGTGGGGTGCACTGTGCAGTGTTTGCCAGGGTGGGGTGCACTGTGCAGTGTCTGCCAGCGTGTGGTGCACTATGTAGTGTGTGTCAGCTAGCGTGGGGTGCACTGTGCAGTGTCTCCCAGGGTGGGGTGCACTGTGCTGCAGTGTCTGCCAGGGTGGGGTGTGCACTGTGCAGTGTCTGACAGGGTGGGGTGCACTGTGTAGTGTCTCCCAGGGTGGGGTGCACTGTGAAGTGTCTTCCAAGGTGGGGTGTACTGTGCTGCAGTGTCTGCCAGGGTGGGGTGCACTGTGCAGTGTCTGCCAGGGTGGAGTACACTGTGCAGTGTCTGCCAGGGTGGGGTGCAGTGTCTGCCAGCGTGGGGTGCACTGTGCAGTGTCGGTCAGGGTGGGGTGCACTGTGCAGTGTCTGCCAGGGTGGGGTGCACTGTGCAGTGTCTGCCAGGGTGGGGTGCACTGTGTAGTGTCTGCCAGGGTGGGGTGCACTGTGCAGTGTCTGCCAGGCTGAGGTGCAGTGTCTGCCAGGGTGGGGTTCAGTGTCTGCCAGGGTGGGGTGCAGTGTCTGCCAGTGTGGGGTGCACTGTGCAGTGGCTGTCAGGGTGGGGTGCACTGTGCAGTGTCTGCCAGGGTGGGGTGCACTGTGCAGTGTTTGCCAGGGTGGGGTGCACTGTGCAGTGTCTGCCAGCGTGTGGTGCACTGTGTAGTGTGTGTCAGCTAGCGTGGGGTGCACTGTGCAGTGTCTCCCAGGGTGGGGTGCACTGTGCTGCAGTGTCTGCCATGGTGGGGTGTGGGACTGTGCAGTGTCTGACAGGGTGGGGTGCACTGTGTAGTGTCTCCCAGGGTGGGGTGCACTGTGAAGTGTCTGCCAAGGTGGGGTGTACTGTGCTGCAGTGTCTGCCAGGGTGGGGTGCACTGTGAAGTGTCTTCCAAGGTGGGGTGTACTGTGCTGCAGTGTCTGCCAGGGTGGGGTGCACTGTGTAGTGTCTCCCAGGGTGAGGTGCACTGTGCAGTGTCTGCCAGGGTGGGGTGCACTGTGCTGCATTGTCTGCCAGGGTGGGGTGCACTGTGCAGTGTCTGCCAGGGCAGGGTGCACTGTGCAGTGTTTGCCAGGGTGGAGTGCACTGTGCAGTGTCTGCCAGCGTGGGTTGCAGTGTCTGCTAGAGTGGGGTGCACTGTGCAGTGTCTCCCAGGGTGGGGTGCACTGTGCAGTGTCTGCCAAGGTGGGGTGTACTGTGCTGCAGTGTCTGCCAGGGTGGGGTGCACTGTGCAGTGTCTGCCAGGGTGGGGTGCAATGTGTAGTGTCTCCCAGGGTGGGGTGCACTGTGCAGTGTCTGCCAGAGTGGTGTGCACTGTGTAGTGTCTCCCAGGGTGGGGTGCACTGTGCAGTGTCTGCCAGGGTGGGATGCACTGTGCAGTATTTGGCAGGGTGGGATGCACTGTGCAGTGTCTGCCAGGGTGTGGTGCACTGTGCAGTGTCTGCCAGAGTGGGGTGCAGTGTATGCCAGGGTGGGGTGCACTGTGCAGTGTCTGCCAGGGTGGGGTACATTGTGCAGTGTCTGCCAGGGTGGGGTGCACTGTGCAGTGTCTGCCACGGTGGGGTGCAGTGTCTGCCAGCGTGGGGTGCACTGTGCAGTGTCTGCCAGGGTGGAGCACACTGTGCAGTGTCTGCCAGGGTGGGGTGCAGTGTCTGCCAGCGTGGGGTGCACTGTGCAGTGTCGGTCAGGGTGGGGTGCACTGTGCAGTGTCTGCCAGGGTGGGGTGCACTGTGCAGTGTCTGCCAGGGTGGGGTGCACTGTGTAGTGTCTCCCAGGGTGGGGTGCACTGTGCAGTGTCTGCCAGGGTGGGATGCACTGTGCAGTGTTTGGCAGGGTGGGGTGCACTGTGCAGTGTCTGCCAGGGTGGGGTGCACTGTGCAGTGTCTGCCAGGGTGGGGTGCACTGTGCAGTGTCTGCCAGGGTGGAATGCACTGTGCAGTGTCTGCCAGCGTGGGGTGCACTGTGCAGTGTCTGCCAGGGTGGGGTGCACTGTGCAGTGTCTGCCAGGGTGGGGTGCAGTGTTTGCCAGCGTGAGGTGCACTGTGCAGTGTCTGCCAGGGTGGGGTGCACTGTGCAGTGTCTGCCAGGGTGGGGTGTAGTGTCTGCCAGGGTGGGTGCACTGTGTAGTGTCTCCCAGGGTGGGGTGCACCGTGCAGTGTCTGCCAAGGTGGGGTGTACTGTGCTGCAGTGTCTGCCAGGGTGGGGTGCACTGTGCAGTGTCTGCCAGGGTGGGGTGCAATGTGTAGTGTCTCCCAGGGTGGGGTGCACTGTGCAGTGTCTGCCAGAGTGGTGTGCACTGTGTAGTGTCTCCCAGGGTGGGGTGCACTGTGCAGTGTCTGCCAGGGTGGGATGCACTGTGCAGTATTTGGCAGGGTGGAATGCACTGTGCAGTGTCTGCCAGGGTGTGGTGCACTGTGCAGTGTCTGCCAGAGTGGGGTGCAGTGTCTGCCAGGGTGGGGTGCACTGTGCAGTGTCTGCCAGGGTGGGGTACATTGTGCAGTGTCTGCCAGGTTGGGGTGCACTGTGCAGTGTCTGCCAGGGTGGGGTGCAGTGTCTGCCAGCGTGGGGTGCACTGTGCAGTGTCTGCCAGGGTGGACCACACTGTGCAGTGTCTGCCAGGGTGGGGTGCAGTGTCTGCCAGCGTGGGGTGCACTGTGCAGTGTCGGTCAGGGTGGGGTGCACTGTGCAGTGTCTGCCAGGGTGGGATGCACTGTGCAGTGTTTGGCAGGGTGGGATGCACTGTGCAGTGTCTGCTAGGGTGGGGTGCACTGTGCAGTGTCTGCCAGGGTGGGGTGCACTGTGCAGTGTCTGCCAGGGTGGAGTACACTGTGCAGTGTCTGCCAAAGTGGGGTGCAGTGTCTGCCAGTGTGGGTTGCACTGTGCAGTGTCTGCCAGGGTGGGGTGCAGTGTCTGCCAGCGTGGGGTGCACTGTGCAGTGTCTGCCAGGGTGGAGTACACTGTGCAGTGTCTGCAAGGGTGGGGTGCAGTGTCTGCCAGCGTGGGGTGCAGTGTCTGCCAGCGTGGGGTGCACTGTGCAGTTTCTGCCAGCGTGGGGGGCACTGTGCAGTGTCTGCCAGGGTGGGGTGCACTGTGCAGTGTCTGTCAGGGTGGGGTGCACTGTGCAGTGTCTCTCAGGGTGGGGTCACTGTGCAGTGTCTGCCAGCGTGGGGTGCACTATGTAGTGTGTGTCTGCCAGCGTGGGGTGCACTGTGCAGTGTCTGCCAGGGTGGGGTGCACTGTGCAGTGTCTGCCAGGGTGGGGTGCAGTGTCTGCCAGGGTGGGGTTCAGTGTCTGCCAGGGTGGGTGCAGTGTCTGACAGCGTGGGGTGCACTGTGCAGTGGCTGTCAGGGTGGGGTGCACTGTGCAGTGTCTGCCAGCGTGGGGTGCAGTGTCTGCCAGCGCGGGGTGCAGTGTCTGCCAGCGTGGGGTGCAGTGTCTGCCAGGGTGGGGTGCACTGTGCAGTGTCTGCCAGGGTGGGGTGCAATGTGTAGTGTCTCCCAGGGTGGGGTGCACTGGGCAGTGTCTGCCAGGGTGGGGTGCACTGTGCAGTGTTTGCCAGGGTGGGGTGCACTATGCAGTGTCTGCCAGCGTGGGGTGCACTGTGTAGTGTGTCTGCCAGCGTAAGGTGCACTGTGCAGTGTCTCCCAGGGTGGGGTGCACTGCGCTGCAGTGTCTGCCAGGGTGGGGTGTGCACTGTGCAGTGTCTGCCAAGGTGGGGTGCACTGTGTAGTGTCTCCCAGGGTGGGGTGCACTGTGCAGTGTCTGCCAAGGTGGGGTGTACTGTGCTGCAGTGTCTGCTAGGGTGGGGTGCACTGTGCAGTGTCTGCCAGGGTGGAGTACACTGTGCAGTGTCTGCCAGGGTGGGGTGCAGTGTCTGCCAGCGTGGGGTGCACTGTGCAGTGTCGGTCAGGGTGGGGTGCACTGTGCAGTGTCTGCCAGGGTGGGGTGCACTGTGCAGTGTCTGCCAGGGTGGGGTGCACTGTGTAGTGTCTGCCAGGGTGGGGTGCACTGTGCAGTGTCTGCCAGGGTGAGGTGCAGTGTCTGCCAGGGTGGGGTTCAGTGTCTGTCAGGGTGGGGTGCAGTGTCTGCCAGTGTGGGGTGCACTGTGCAGTGGCTGTCAGGGTGGGGTGCACTGTGCAGTGTCTGCCAGCGTGGGGTGCAGTGTCTGCCAGCGTGGGGTGCAGTGTCTGCCAGCGTGGGGTGCAGTGTCTGCCAGGGTGGGGTGCACTGTGCAATGTCTGCCAGGTTGGGGTGCAATGTGTAGTGTCTCCCAGGGTGGGGTGCACTGTGCAGTGTCTGCCAGGAAGTGGTGCACTGTGCAGTGTTTGCCAGGGTGGGGTGCACTGTGCAGTGTCTGCCAGCGTGGGGTGCACTGTGTAGTGTGTCTGCCAGCGTGAGGTGCACTGTGCAGTGTCTCCCAGGGTGGGGTACACTGCGCTGCAGTGTCTGCCAGGGTGGGGTGTGCACTGTGCAGTGTCTGCCAAGGTGGGGTGCACTGTGTAGTGTCTCCCAGGGTGAGGTGCACTGTGCAGTGTCTGCCAGGGTGGGGTGCACTGTGCAGTGTCTGCCAGGGTGGGGTGCAGTGTCTGCCAGGGTGGGGTTCAGTGTCTGCCAGCGTGGGGTGCACTGTGCAGTGTCTCCCAGGGTGGAGTGCACTGTGCAGTGTCTGTCAGGATAGGATGCACTGTGCAGTGTTTGCCAGGGTGGGTGCACTGTGCAGGGTCTGCCAGGGTGGGGTGCACTGTGCAGTGTCTGCCAGGGTGGGGTGCAGTGTCTGCCAGCGTAAGGTGCACTGTGCAGTGTCTGCAAGGGTGGAGTGCACTGTGCAGTGTCTGCAAGGGTGGGGTACACTGTGCAGTGTCTGCCAGCGTGGGGTGCACTGTGCAGTATCTGCTAGCGTGGGGTGCACTGTGCAGTGTCTGCCAGGGTGGAGTACACTGTGCAGTGTCTGCCAAAGTGGGGTGCAGTGTCTGCCAGTGTGGGTTGCACTGTGCAGTGTCTGCCAGGGTGGGGTGCAGTGTCTGCTAGCGTGGGGTGCACTGTGCAGTGTCTGCCAGGGTGGGGTGCAGTGTCTGCCAGTGTGGGGTGCATGTGCAGTGTCTGCCAGGGTGGGGTACACTGTGCAGTGTCTGCCAGCGTGGGGTGCACTGTGCAGTATCTGCTAGCGTGGGGTGCACTGTGCAGTGTCTGCCAGGGTGGAGTACACTGTGCAGTGTCTGCCAAAGTGGGGTGCAGTGTCTGCCAGTGTGGGTTGCACTGTGCAGTGTCTGCCAGGGTGGGGTGCAGTGTCTGCCAGCGTGGGGTGCACTGTGCAGTGTCTGCCAGGGTGGGGTACACTGTACAGTGTATGCCAGCGTGGGTTGCACTGTGCAATGTCTGCCAGGGTGGGGTGCAGAGTCTGCCAGCGTGGGGTGCACTGTGCAGTGTCTGCCAGGGTGGAGTACACTGTGCAGTATCTGCCAGGGTGGGGTGCAGTGTCTGCCAGCGTGGGGTGCAGTGTCTGCCAGCGTGGGGTGCACTGTGCAGTTTCTGCCAGCGTGGGGGGCACTGTGCAGTGTCTGCCAGGGTGGGGTGCACTGTGCAGTGTCTGCAAGGGTGGGGTGCAGTGTCTGTCAGGGTGGGGTGCACTGTGCAGTGTCTCTCAGGGTAGGGTCACTGTGCAGTGTCTGCCAGCGTGGGGTGCACTATGTAGTGTGTGTCTGCCAGCGTGGGGTGCACTGTGCAGTGTCTGCCAGGGTGGGGTGCACTGTGCAGTGTCTGCCAGGGTGGGGTGCAGTGTCTGCCAGGGTGGGGTTCAGTGTCTGCCAGGGTGGGGTGCAGTGTCTGCCAGCGTGGGGTGCACTGTGCAGTGGCTGTCAGGGTGGGGTGAACTGTGCAGTGTCTACCAGCGTGGGGTGCAGTGTCTGCCAGCGTGGGGTGCAGTGTCTGCCAGGGTGGGGTGCACTGTGCAGTGTCTGCCAGGGTGGGGTGCACTGTGCAGTGTCTCCCAGGGTAAGGTGCACTGTGCAGTGTCTGCCAGGGTGGGGTGCACGGTGCAGTGTTTGCCAGGGTGGGGTGCACTGTGCAGTGTCTGCCAGGGTGGGGTGCAGTGTCTGCCAGCGTGGGGTGCACTGTGCAGTGTCTGCCAGGGTGGGGTGCACTGTGTAGTGTCTGCCAGGGTGGGGTGCACTGTGCAGTGTTTGCCAGGGTGGGGTGCACTGTGCAGTGTCTGCCAGCGTGTGGTGCACTATGTAGTGTGTGTCAGCTAGCGTGGGGTGCACTGTGCAGTGTCTCCCAGGGTGGGGTGCACTGTGCTGCAGTGTCTGCCAGGGTGGGGTGTGCACTGTGCAGTGTCTGACAGGGTGGGGTGCACTGTGTAGTGTCTCCCAGGGTGGGGTGCACTGTGAAGTGTCTTCCAAGGTGGGGTGTACTGTGCTGCAGTGTCTGCCAGGGTGGGGTGCACTGTGCAGTGTCTGCCAGGGTGGAGTACACTGTGCAGTGTCTGCCAGGGTGGGGTGCAGTGTCTGCCAGCGTGGGGTGCACTTTGCAGTGTCGGTCAGGGTGGGGTGCACTGTGCAGTGTCTGCCAGGGTGGGGTGCACTGTGCAGTGTCTGCCAGGGTGGGGTGCACTGTGTAGTGTCTGCCAGGGTGGGGTGCACTGTGCAGTGTCTGCCAGGGTGGGGTGCAATGTGTAGTGTCTCCCAGGGTGGGGTGCACTGTGCAGTGTCTGCCAGAGTGGTGTGCACTGTGTAGTGTCTCCCAGGGTGGGGTGCACTGTGCAGTGTCTGCCAGGGTGGGATGCACTGTGCAGTATTTGGCAGGGTGGGATGCACTGTGCAGTGTCTACCAGGGTGTGGTGCACTGTGCAGTGTCTGCCAGAGTGGGGTGCAGTGTCTGCCAGGGTGGGGTGCACTGTGCAGTGTCTGCCAGGGTGGGGTACATTGTGCAGTGTCTGCCAGGGTGGGGTTCAGTGTCTGCCAGGGTGGGGTGCAGTGTCTGCCAGCGTGGGGTGCAGTGTCTGCCAGCGTGGGGTGCAGTGTCTGCCAGGGTGGGGTGCACTGTGCAGTGTCTGCCAGGGTGGGGTGCAATGTGTAGTGTCTCCCAGGGTGGGGTGCACTGTGCAGTGTCTGCCAGGAAAGGGTGCACTGTGCAGTTTTTGCCAGGGTGGGGTGCACTGTGCAGTGTCTGCCAGCTTGGGGTGCACTGTGTAGTGTGTCTGCCAGCGTGAGGTGCACTGTGCAGTGTCTCCCAGGGTGGGGTACACTGCGCTGCAGTGTCTGCCAGGGTGGGGTGTGCACTGTGCAGTGTCTGCCAAGGTGGGGTGCACTGTGTAGTGTCTCCCAGGGTGAGGTGCACTGTGCAGTGTCTGCCAGGGTGGGGTGCACTGTGCTGCATTGTCTGCCAGGGTGGGGTGCACTGTGCAGTGTCTGCCAGGGTAGGGTGCACTGTGCAGTGTTTGCCAGGGTGGAGTGCACTGTGCAGTGTCTGCCAGCGTGGGTTGCAGTGTCTGCTAGAGTGGGGTGCACTGTGCAGTGTCTCCCAGGGTGGGGTGCACTGTGTAGTGTCTCCCAGGGTGGGGTGCACTGTGCAGTGTTTGCCAAGGTGGGGTGTACTGTGCTGCAGTGTCTGCCAGGGTGGGGTGCACTGTGCAGTGTCTGCCAGGGTGGGGTGCAATGTGTAGTGTCTCCCAGGGTGGGGTGCACTGTGCAGTGTCTGCCAGAGTGGTGTGCACTGTGTAGTGTCTCCCAGGGCGGGGTGCACTGTGCAGTGTCTGCCAGGGTGGGATGCACTGTGCAGTGTTTGGCAGGGTGGGATGCACTGTGCAGTGTCTGCCAGGGTGTGGTGCACTGTGCAGTGTCTGCCAGGGTGGGGTGCAGTGTCTGCCAGGGTGGGGTGCACTGTGCAGTGTCTGCCAGGGTGGGGTACATTGTGCAGGGTCTGCCAGGGTGGGGTGCACTGTGCAGTGTCTGCCAGGATGGTGTGCAGTGTCTGCCAGCGTGGGGTGCACTGTGCAGTGTCTGCCAGGGTGGAGAACACTGTGCAGTGTCTGCCAGGGTGGGGTGCAGTGTCTGCCAGCGTGGGGTGCACTGTGCAGTGTCGGTCAGGGTGGGGTGCACTGTGCAGTGTCTGCCAGGGTGGGGTGCACTGTGCAGTGTCTGCCAGGGTGGGGTGCACTGTGTAGTGTCTCCCAGGGTGGGGTGCACTGTGCAGTGTCTGCCAGGGTGGGATGCACTGTGCAGTGTTTGGCAGGGTGGGGTGCACTGTGCAGTGTTTGCCAGGGTGGGGTGCACTGTGCAGTGTCTGCCAGCGTGGGGTGCACTGTGTAGTGTGTCTGCCAGCGTAAGGTGCACTGTGCAGTGTCTCCCAGGGTGGGGTGCACTGCGCTGCAGTGTCTGCCAGGGTGGGGTGTGCACTGTGCAGTTTCTGCCAAGGTGGGGTGCACTGTGTAGTGTCTCCCAGGGTGGGGTGCACTGTGCAGTGTATGCCAGGGTGGGGTGCACTGTGCTGCAGTGTCTGCCAGGGTGGGGTGTGCACTGTGCAGTCTCTGACAGGGTGGGGTGCACTGTGTAGTGTCTCCCAGGGTGGGGTGCACTGTGCAGTGTCTGCCAAGGTGGGGTGTACTGTGCTGCAGTGTCTGCCAGGGTGGGGTGCACTGTGCAGTTTCTGACAGGGTGGGGTGCACTGTGCAGTGTCTGCCAGCGTGGGGTGCACTGTGCAGTGTCTGCCAGGGTGGAGTACACTGTGCAGTGTCTGCCAGGGTGGGGTGCAGTGTCTGCCAGCGTGGGGTGCACTGTGCAGTGTCGGTCAGGGTGGGGTGCACTGTGCAGTGTCTGCCAGGGTGGGGTGCACTGTGCAGTGTCTGCCAGGGTGGGGTGCACTGTGTAGTGTCTGCCAGGGTGGGGTGCACTGTGCAGTGTCTGCCAGGGTGAGGTGCAGTGTCTGCCAGGGTGGGGTTCAGTGTCTGTCAGGGTGGGGTGCAGTGTCTGCCAGTGTGGGGTGCACTGTGCAGTGGCTGTCAGGATGGGGTGCACTGTGCAGTATCTGCCAGCGTGGGGTGCAGTGTCTGCCAGCGTGGGGTGCAGTGTCTGCCAGCGTGGGGTGCAGTGTCTGCCAGGGTGGGGTGCACTGTGCAGTGTCTGCCAGGGTGGGGTGCAATGTGTAGTGTCTCCCAGGGTGGGGTGCACTGTGCAGTGTCTGCCAGGAAGGGGTGCACTGTGCAGTGTTTGCCAGGGTGGGGTGCACTGTGCAGTGTCTGCCAGCGTGGGGTGCACTGTGTAGTGTGTCTGCCAGCATGAGGTGCACTGTGCAGTGTCTCCCAGGGTGGGGTACACTGCGCTGCAGTGTCTGCCAGGGTGGGGTGTGCACTGTGCAGTGTCTGCCAAGGTGGGGTGCACTGTGTAGTGTCTCCCAGGGTGAGGTGCACTGTGCAGTGTCTGCCAGGGTGGGGTGCACTGTGCAGTGTCTGCCAGGGTGGGGTGCAGTGTCTGCCAGGGTGGGGTTCAGTGTCTGCCAGCGTGGGGTGCACTGTGCAGTGTCTCCCAGGGTGGGGTGCACTGTGCAGTGTCTGTCAGGATAGGATGCACGGTGCAGTGTTTGCCAGGGTGGGGTGCACTGTGCAGGGTCTGCCAGGGTGGGGTGCACTGTGCAGTGTCTGCCAGGGTGGGGTGCAGTGTCTGCCAGCGTAAGGTGCACTGTGCAGTGTCTGCCAGGGTGGAGTGCACTGTGCAGTGTCTGCCAGCGTGGGTTGCAGTGTCTGCTAGAGTGGGGTGCACTGTGCAGTGTCTCCCAGGGTGGGGTGCACTGTGTAGTGTCTCCCAGGGTGGGGTGCACTGTGAAGTGTCTGCCAAGGTGGGGTGTACTGTGCTGCAGTGTCTGCCAGGGTGGGGTGCACTGTGCAGTGTCTGCCAGGGTGGGGTGCAATGTGTAGTGTCTCCCAGGGTGGGGTGCACTGTACAGTGTCTGCCAGAGTGGTGTGCACTGTGTAGTGTCTCCCAGGGTGGGGTGCACTGTGCAGTGTCTGCCAGGGTGGGATGCACTGTGCAGTATTTGGCAGGGTGGGATGCACTGTGCAGTGTCTGCCAGGGTGTGGTGCACTGTGCAGTCTCTGCCAGGGTGGGGTGCAGTGTCTGCCAGGGTGGGGTGCACTGTGCAGTGCCTGCCAGGGTGGGGTACATTGTGCAGTGTCTGCCAGGGTGGGGTGCACTGTGCAGTGTCTGCCAGGGTGGGGTGCAGTGTCTGCCAGCGTGGGGTGCACTGTGCAGTGTCTGCCAGGGTGGAGCACACTGTGCAGTGTCTGCCAGGGTGGGGTGCAGTGTCTGCCAGCGTGGGGTGCACTGTGCAGTGTCGGTCAGGGTGGGGTGCACTGTGCAGTGTCTGCCAGGGTGGGGTGCACTGTGCAGTGTCTGCCAGGGTGGGGTGCACTGTGTAGTGTCTCCCAGGGTGGGGTGCACTGTGCAGTGTCTGCCAGGGTGGGATGCACTGTGCAGTGTTTGGCAGGGTGGGGTGCACTGTGCAGTGTCTGCCAGGGTGGGGTGCACTGTGCAGTGTCTGCCAGGGTGGGGTGCACTGTGCAGTGTCTGCCAGGGTGGAATGCACTGTGCAGTGTCTGCCAGCGTGGGGTGCACTGTGCAGTGTCTGCCAGGGTGGGGTGCACTGTGCAGTTTCTGCCAGGGTGGGGTGCAGTGTTTGCCAGCGTGAGGTGCACTGTGCAGTGTCTGCCAGGGTGGGGTGCACTGTGCAGTGTCTGCCAGGGTGGGGTGTAGTGTCTGCCAGGGTGGGTGCACTGTGTAGTGTCTCCCAGGGTGGGGTGCACCGTGCAGTGTCTGCCAGGGTGGGGTACACTGTGCAGTGTCTGCCAGCGTGGGGTGCACTGTGCAGTGTCTGCCAGCGTGGGGTGCACTGTGCAGTGTCTGCCAGGGTGGAGTACACTGTGCAGTGTCTGCCAAAGTGGGGTGCAGTGTCTGCCAGTGTGGGTTGCACTGTGCAGTGTCTGCCAGGGTGGGGTGCAGTGTCTGCCAGCGTGGGGTGCACTGTGCAGTGTCTGCCAGGGTGGGGTACACTGTGCAGTGTCTGCCAGCGTGGGTTGCACTGTGCAGTGTCTGCCAGGGTGGGGTGCAGTGTCTGCCAGCGTGGGGTGCACTGTGCAGTGTCTGCCAGGGTGGAGTACACTGTGCAGTGTCTGCCAGGGTGGGGTGCAGTGTCTGCCAGCGTGGGGTGCAGTGTCTGCCAGCGTGGGGTGCACTGTGCAGTTTCTGCCAGCGTGGGGGGCACTGTGCAGTGTCTGCCAGGGTGGGGTGCACTGTGCAGTGTCTGTCAGGGTGGGGTGCACTGTGCAGTGTCTCTCAGGGTGGGGTCACTGTGCAGTGTCTGCCAGCGTGGGGTGCACTATGTAGTGTGTGTCTGCCAGCGTGGGGTGCACTGTGCAGTGTCTGCCAGGGTGGGGTGCACTGTGCAGTGTCTGCCAGGGTGGGGTGCAGTGTCTGCCAAGGTGGGGTTCAGTGTCTGCCAGGGTGGGTGCAGTGTCTGCCAGCGTGGGGGGCACTGTGCAGTGGCTGTCAGGGTGGGGTGCACTGTGCAGTGTCTGCCAGCGTGGGGTGCAGTGTCTGCCAGCGCGGGGTGCAGTGTCTGCCAGGGTGGGGTGCACTGTGCAGTGTCTGCCAGGGTGGAGTACACTGTGCAGTGTCTGCCAGGGTGGGGTGCAGTGTCTGCCAGCGTGGGGTGCACTGTGCAGTGTCGGTCAGGGTGGGGTGCACTGTGCAGTGTCTGCCAGGGTGGGGTGCACTGTGCAGTGTCTGCCAGGGTGGGGTGCACTGTGTAGTGTCTGCCAGGGTGGGGTGCACTGTGCAGTGTCTGCCAGGCTGAGGTGCAGTGTCTGCCAGGGTGGGGTTCAGTGTCTGCCAGGGTGGGGTGCAGTGTCTGCCAGCGTGGGGTGCAGTGTCTGCCAGCGTGGGGTGCAGTGTCTGCCAGGGTGGGGTGCACTGTGCAGTGTCTGCCAGGGTGGGGTGCACTGTGCAGTGTCTGCCAGGAAGGGGTGCACTGTGCAGTTTTTGCCAGGGTGGGGTGCACTGTGCAGTGTCTGCCAGCTTGGGGTGCACTGTGTAGTGTGTCTGCCAGCGTGAGGTGCACTGTGCAGTGTCTCCCAGGGTGGGGTACACTGCGCTGCAGTGTCTGCCAGGGTGGGGTGTGCACTGTGCAGTGTCTGCCAAGGTGGGGTGCACTGTGTAGTGTCTCCCAGGGTGAGGTGCACTGTGCAGTGTCTGCCAGGGTGGGGTGCACTGTGCTGCATTGTCTGCCAGGGTGGGGTGCACTGTGCAGTGTCTGCCAGGGTAGGGTGCACTGTGCAGTGTTTGCCAGGGTGGAGTGCACTGTGCAGTGTCTGCCAGCGTGGGTTGCAGTGTCTGCTAGAGTGGGGTGCACTGTGCAGTGTCTCCCAGGGTGGGGTGCACTGTGTAGTGTCTCCCAGGGTGGGGTGCACTGTGCAGTGTCTGCCAAGGTGGGGTGTACTGTGCTGCAGTGTCTGCCAGGGTGGGGTGCACTGTGCAGTGTCTGCCAGGGTGGGGTGCAATGTGTAGTGTCTCCCAGGGTGGGGTGCACTGTGCAGTGTCTGCCAGAGTGGTGTGCACTGTGTAGTGTCTCCCAGGGTGGGGTGCACTGTGCAGTGTCTGCCAGGGTGGGATGCACTGTGCAGTATTTCGCAGGGTGGGATGCACTGTGCAGTGTCTGCCAGGGTGTGGTGCACTGTGCAGTGTCTGCCAGGGTGGGGTGCAGTGTCTGCCAGGGTGGGGTGCACTGTGCAGTGTCTGCCAGGGTGGGGTACATTGTGCAGTGTCTGCCAGGGTGGGGTGCACTGTGCAGTATCTGCTAGCGTGGGGTGCACTGTGCAGTGTCTGCCAGGGTGGAGTACACTGTGCAGTGTCTGCCAAAGTGGGGTGCAGTGTCTGCCAGCGTGGGGTGCACTGTGCAGTTTCTGCCAGCGTGGGGGGCACTGAGCAGTGTCTGCCAGGGTGGGGTGCACTGTGCAGTGTCTGCAAGGGTGGGGTGCAGTGTCTGGCAGGGTGGGGTGCACTGTGCAGTGTCTCTCAGGGTGGGGTCACTGTGCAGTGTCTGCCAGCGTGGGGTGCACTATGTAGTGTGTGTCTGCCAGCGTGCGGTGCACTGTGCAGTGTCTGCCAGGGTGGGGTGCACTGTGCAGTGTCTGCCAGGGTGGGGTGCAGTGTCTGCCAGGGTGGGGTTCAGTGTCTGCCAGGGTGGGGTGCAGTGTCTGCCAGCGTGGGGTGCACTGTGCAGTGGCTGTCAGGGTGGGGTGAACTGTGCAGTGTCTACCAGCGTGGGGTGCAGTGTCTGCCAGCGTGGGGTGCAGTGTCTGCCAGCGTGGGGTGCAGTGTCTGCCAGGGTGGGGTGCACTGTGCAGTGTCTGCCAGGGTGGGGTGCACTGTGCAGTGTCTCCCAGGGTAAGGTGCACTGTGCAGTGTCTGCCAGGGTGGGGTGCACTGTGCAGTGTTTGC
The DNA here is from genome assembly GCA_036785665.1 of Chirona hameri. NCBI lineage: Eukaryota > Metazoa > Arthropoda > Thecostraca > Balanomorpha > Balanidae > Chirona > Chirona hameri. The sequence goes on from JAXIVJ010000891.1 coordinate 37,674, forward strand.
CAGGGTGGGGTGCACTGTGCAGTGTCTGCCAGGGTGGGGTGCAGTGTCTGCCAGCGTGGGGTGCACTGTGCAGTGTCTGCCAGGGTGGGGTGCACTGTGCAGTGTCTGCCAGGGTGGGGTGCACTGTGCAGTGTTTGCCAGGGTGGGGTGCACTGTGCAGTGTCTGCCAGCGTGTGGTGCACTATGTAGTGTGAGTCAGCTAGCGTGGGGTGCACTGTGCAGTGTCTCCCAGGGTGGGGTGCACTGTGCTGCAGTGTCTGCCAGGGTGGGGTGTGCACTGTGCAGTGTCTGACAGGGTGGAGTGCACTGTGCAGTGTCTGCCAGCGTGTGGTGCACTGTGCAGTGGCTGTCAGGGTGGGGTGCACTGTGCAGTGTCTGCCAGGGTGGGGTGCACTGTGCAGTGTTTGCCAGGGTGGGGTGCACTGTGCAGTGTCTGCCAGCGTGTGGTGCACTGTGTAGTGTGTGTCTGCCAGCGTGGGGTGCACTGTGCAGTGTCTCCCAGGGTGGGGTGCACTGTGCTGCAGTGTCTGCCAGGGTGGGGTGTGCACTGTGCAGTGTTTGCCAGGGTGGGGTGCACTGTGCAGTGTCTGCCAGCGTGTGGTGCACTATGTAGTGTGAGTCAGCTAGCGTGGGGTGCACTGTGCAGTGTCTCCCAGGGTGGGGTGTGCACTGTGCAGTGTCTGCCAAGGTGGGGTGTACTGTGCTGCAGTGTCTGCCAGCGTGAGGTGCACTGTGCAATGTCTGCCAGGGTGGAGTACACTGTGCAGTGTCTGCCAGGGTGGGGTGCAGTGTCTGCCAGCGTGGGGTGCACTGTGCAGTGTCGGTCAGGGTGGGGTGCACTGTGCAGTGTCTGCCAGGGTGGGGTGCACTGTGCAGTGTCTGCCAGGGTGGGGTGCACTGTGTAGTGTCTGCCAGGGTGGGGTGCACTGTGCAGTGTCTGCCAGGCTGAGGTGCAGTGTCTGCCAGGGTGGGGTTCAGTGTCTGCCAGGGTGGGGTGCAGTGTCTGCCAGTGTGGGGTGCACTGTGCAGTGGCTGTCAGTGTGGGGTGCACTGTGCAGTGGCTGTCAGGGTGGGGTGCACTGTGCAGTGTCTGCCAGGGTGGGGTGCACTGTGCAGTGTCTGCCAGGGTAGGGTGCACTGTGCAGTGTTTGCCAGGGTGGGGTGCACTGTGCAGTGTCTGCCAGCGTGTGGTGCACTGTGTAGTGTGTGTCAGCTAGCGTGGGGTGCACTGTGCAGTGTCTCCCAGGGTGGGGTGCACTGTGCTGCAGTGTCTGCCATGGTGAGGTTTGCACTGTGCAGTGTCTGACAGGGTGGGGTGCACTGTGTAGTGTCTCCCAGGGTGGGGTGCACTGTGAAGTGTCTGCCAAGGTGGGGTGTACTGTGCTGCAGTGTCTGCCAGGGTGGGGTGCACTGTGTAGTGTCTGCCAGGGTGGAGTACACTGTGCAGTGTCTTCCAGGGTGGGGTGCAGTGTCTGCCAGCGTGGGGTGCACTGTGCAGTGTCGGTCAGGGTGGGGTGCACTGTGCAGTGTCTGCCAGGGTGGGGTGCACTGTGCAGTGTCTGCCAGGGTGGGGTGCACTGTGTAGTGTCTGCCAGGGTGGGGTGCACTGTGCAGTGTCTGCCAGGGTGAGGTGCAGTGTCTGCCAGGGTGGGGTTCAGTGTCTGCCAGGGTGGGGTGCAGTGTCTGCCAGCGTGGGGTGCAGTGTCTGCCAGCGTGGGGTGCAGTGTCTGCCAGCGTGGGGTGCAGTGTCTGCCAGCGTGGGGAGCAGTGTCTGCCAGGGTGGGGTGCACTGTGCAGTGTCTGCCAGGGTGGGGTGCAATGTGTAGTGTCTCCCAGGGTGGGGTGCACTGTGCAGTGTCTGCCAGGAAGGGGTGCACTGTGCAGTGTTTGCCAGGGTGGGGTGCACTGTGCAGTGTCTGCCAGCGTGGGGTGCACTGTGTAGTGTGTCTGCCAGCGTGAGGTGCACTGTGCAGTGTCTCCCAGGGTGGGGTACACTGCGCTGCAGTGTCTGCCAGGGTGGGGTGTGCACTGTGCAGTGTCTGCCAAGGTGGGGTGCACTGTGTAGTGTCTCCCAGGGTGAGGTGCACTGTGCAGTGTCTGCCAGGGTGGGGTGCACTGTGCTGCATTGTCTGCCAGGGTGGGGTGCACTGTGCAGTGTCTGCCAGGGCAGGGTGCACTGTGCAGTGTTTGCCAGGGTGGAGTGCACTGTGCAGTGTCTGCCAGCGTGGGTTGCAGTGTCTGCTAGAGTGGGGTGCACTGTGCAGTGTCTCCCAGGGTGGGGTGCACTGTGCAGTGTCTGCCAAGGTGGGGTGTACTGTGCTGCAGTGTCTGCCAGGGTGGGGTGCACTGTGCAGTGTCTGCCAGGGTGGGGTGCAATGTGTAGTGTCTCCCAGGGTGGGGTGCACTGTGCAGTGTCTGCCAGAGTGGTGTGCACTGTGTAGTGTCTCCCAGGGTGGGGTGCACTGTGCAGTGTCTGCCAGGGTGGGATGCACTGTGCAGTATTTGGCAGGGTGGGATGCACTGTGCAGTGTCTGACAGGGTGTGGTGCACTGTGCAGTGTCTGCCAGAGTGGGGTGCAGTGTCTGCCAGGGTGGGGTGCACTGTGCAGTGTCTGCCAGGGTGGGGTACATTGTGCAGTGTCTGCCAGGGTGGGGTGCACTGTGCAGTGTCTGCCAGGGTGGTGTGCAGTGTCTGCCAGCGTGGGGTGCACTGTGCAGTGTCTGCCAGGGTGGAGCACACTGTGCAGTGTCTGCCAGGGTGGGGTGCAGTGTCTGCCAGCGTGGGGTGCACTGTGCAGTGTCGGTCAGGGTGGGGTGCACTGTGCAGTGTCTGCCAGGGTGGGGTGCACTGTGCAGTGTCTGCCAGGGTGGGGTGCACTGTGTAGTGTCTCCCAGGGTGGGGTGCACTGTGCAGTGTCTGCCAGGGTGGGATGCACTGTGCAGTGTTTGGCAGGGTGGGGTGCACTGTGCAGTGTCTGCCAGGGTGGGGTGCACTGTGCAGTGTCTGCCAGGGTGGGGTGCACTGTGCAGTGTCTGCCAGGGTGGAATGCACTGTGCAGTGTCTGCCAGCGTGGGTTGCACTGTGCAGTGTCTGCCAGGATGGGGTGCACTGTGCAGTGTCTGCCAGGGTGGGGTGCAGTGTTTGCCAGCGTGAGGTGCACTGTGCAGTGTCTGCCAGGGTGGGGTGCACTGTGCAGTGTCTGCCAGGGTGGGGTGTAGTGTCTGCCAGGGTGGGTGCACTGTGTAGTGTCTCCCAGGGTGGGGTGCACCGTGCAGTGTCTGCCAAGGTGGGGTGTACTGTGCTGCAGTGTCTGCCAGGGTGGGGTGCACTGTGCAGTGTCTGCCAGGGTGGGGTGCAATGTGTAGTGTCTCCCAGGGTGGGGTGCACTGTGCAGTGTCTTCCAGAGTGGTGTGCACTGTGTAGTGTCTCCCAGGGTGGGGTGCACTGTGCAGTGTCTGCCAGGGTGGGATGCACTGTGCAGTATTTGGCAGGGTGGAATGCACTGTGCAGTGTCTGCCAGCGTGGGTTGCAGTGTCTGCTAGAGTGGGGTGCACTGTGCAGTGTCTCCCAGGGTGGGGTGCACTGTGCAGTGTCTGCCAAGGTGGGGTGTACTGTGCTGCAGTGTCTGCCAGGGTGGGGTGCACTGTGCAGTGTCTGCCAGGGTGGGGTGCAATGTGTAGTGTCTCCCAGGGTGGGGTGCACTGTGCAGTGTCTGCCAGAGTGGTGTGCACTGTGTAGTGTCTCCCAGGGTGGGGTGCACTGTGCAGTGTCTGCCAGGGTGGGATGCACTGTGCAGTATTTGGCAGGGTGGGATGCACTGTGCAGTGTCTGACAGGGTGTGGTGCACTGTGCAGTGTCTGCCAGAGTGGGGTGCAGTGTCTGCCAGGGTGGGGTGCACTGTGCAGTGTCTGCCAGGGTGGGGTACATTGTGCAGTGTCTGCCAGGGTGGGGTGCACTGTGCAGTGTCTGCCAGGGTGGGGTGCAGTGTCTGCCAGCGTGGGGTGCACTGTGCAGTGTCTGCCAGGGTGGACCACACTGTGCAGTGTCTGCCAGGGTGGGGTGCAGTGTCTGCCAGCGTGGGGTGCACTGTGCAGTGTCGGTCAGGGTGGGGTGCACTGTGCAGTGTCTGCCAGGGTGGGATGCACTGTGCAGTGTTTGGCAGGGTGGGGTGCACTGTGCAGTGTCTGCTAGGGTGGGGTGCACTGTGCAGTGTCTGCCAGGGTGGGGTGCACTGTGCAGTGTCTGCCAGGGTGGAGTACACTGTGCAGTGTCTGCCAAAGTGGGGTGCAGTGTCTGCCAGTGTGGGTTGCACTGTGCAGTGTCTGCCAGGGTGGGGTGCAGTGTCTGCCAGCGTGGGGTGCACTGTGCAGTGTCTGCCAGAGTGGGGTACACTGTGCAGTGTCTGCCAGCGTGGGTTGCACTGTGCAGTGTCTGCCAGGGTGGGGTGCAGTGTCTGCCAGCGTGGGGTGCACTGTACAGTGTCTGCCAGGGTGGAGTACACTGTGCAGTGTCTGCAAGGGTGGGGTGCAGTGTCTGCCAGCGTGGGGTGCAGTGTCTGCCAGCGTGGGGTGCACTGTGCAGTTTATTCCAGCGTGGGGGGCACTGTGCAGTGTCTGCCAGGGTGGGGTGCACTGTGCAGTGTCTGTCAGGGTGGGGTGCACTGTGCAGTGTCTCTCAGGGTGGGGTGCACTGTGCAGTGTCTGCCAGGGTGGAATGCACTGTGCAGTGTCTGCCAGCGTGGGTTGCACTGTGCAGTGTCTGCCAGGGTGGGGTGCACTGTGCAGTGTCTGCCAGGGTGGGGTGCAGTGTTTGCCAGCGTAAGGTGCACTGTGCAGTGTCTGCCAGGGTGGGGTGCACTGTGCAGTGTCTGCCAGGGTGGGGTGTAGTGTCTGCCAGGGTGGGTGCACTGTGTAGTGTCTCCCAGGGTGGGGTGCACCGTGCAGTGTCTGCCAAGGTGGGGTGTACTGTGCTGCAGTGTCTGCCAGGGTGGGGTGCACTGTGCAGTGTCTGCCAGGGTGGGGTGCAATGTGTAGTGTCTCCCAGGGTGGGGTGCACTGTGCAGTGACTGCCAGAGTGGTGTGCACTGTGTAGTGTCTCCCAGGGTGGGGTGCACTGTGCAGTGTCTGCCAGGGTGGGATGCACTGTGCAGTATTTGGCAGGGTGGAATGCACTGTGCAGTGTCTGCCAGGGTGTGGTGCACTGTGCAGTGTCTGCCAGAGTGGGGTGCAGTGTCTGCCAGGGTGGGGTGCACTGTGCAGTGTCTGCCAGGGTGGGGTACATTGTGCAGTGTCTGCCAGGGTGGGGTGCACTGTGCAGTGTCTGCCAGGGTGGGGTGCAGTGTCTGCCAGCGTGGGGTGCACTGTGCAGTGTCTGCCAGGGTGGACCACACTGTGCAGTGTCTGCCAGGGTGGGGTGCAGTGTCTGCCAGCGTGGGGTGCACTGTGCAGTGTCGGTCAGGGTGGGGTGCACTGTGCAGTGTCTGCCAGGGTGGGATGCACTGTGCAGTGTTTGGCAGGGTGGGGTGCACTGTGCAGTGTCTGCTAGGGTGGGGTGCACTGTGCAGTGTCTGCCAGGGTGGGGTGCACTGTGCAGTGTCTGCCAGGGTGGAGTACACTGTGCAGTGTCTGCCAAAGTGGGGTGCAGTGTCTGCCAGTGTGGGTTGCACTGTGCAGTGTCTGCCAGGGTGGGGTGCAGTGTCTGCCAGCGTGGGGTGCACGGTGCAGTGTCTGCCAGGGTGGGGTACACTGTGCAGTGTCTGCCAGCGTGGGTTGCACTGTGCAGTGTCTGCCAGGGTGGGGTGCAGTGTCTGCCAGCGTGGGGTGCACTGTACAGTGTCTGCCAGGGTGGAGTACACTGTGCAGTGTCTGCAAGGGTGGGGTGCAGTGTCTGCCAGCGTGGGGTGCAGTGTCTGCCAGCGTGGGGTGCACTGTGCAGTTTCTGCCAGCGTGGGGTGCACTGTGCAGTGCCTGTCAGGGTGGGGTGCACTGTGCAGTGTCTGCCAGCGTGGGGTGCAGTGTCTGCCAGCGCGGGGTGCAGTGTCTGCCAGCGTGGGGTGCAGTGTCTGCCAGGGTGGGGTGCACTGTGCAGTGTCTGCCAGGGTGGGGTGCAATGTGTAGTGTCTCCCAGGGTGGGGTGCACTGGGCAGTGTCTGCCAGGGTGGGGTGCACTGTGCAGTGTTTGCCAGGGTGGGGTGCACTATGCAGTGTCTGCCAGCGTGGGGTGCACTGTGTAGTGTGTCTGCCAGCGTAAGGTGCACTGTGCAGTGTCTCCCAGGGTGGGGTGCACTGCGCTGCAGTGTCTGCCAGGGTGGGGTGTGCACTGTGCAGTGTCTGCCAAGGTGGGGTGCACTGTGTAGTGTCTCCCAGGGTGGGGTGCACTGTGCAGTGTCTGCCAAGGTGGGGTGTACTGTGCTGCAGTGTCTGCTAGGGTGGGGTGCACTGTGCAGTGTCTGCCAGGGTGGAGTACACTGTGCAGTGTCTGCCAGGGTGGGGTGCAGTGTCTGCCAGCGTGGGGTGCACTGTGCAGTGTCGGTCAGGGTGGGGTGCACTGTGCAGTGTCTGCCAGGGTGGGGTGCACTGTGCAGTGTCTGCCAGGGTGGGGTGCACTGTGTAGTGTCTGCCAGGGTGGGGTGCACTGTGCAGTGTCTGCCAGGGTGAGGTGCAGTGTCTGCCAGGGTGGGGTTCAGTGTCTGTCAGGGTGGGGTGCAGTGTCTGCCAGTGTGGGGTGCACTGTGCAGTGGCTGTCAGGGTGGGGTGCACTGTGCAGTGTCTGCCAGCGTGGGGTGCAGTGTCTGCCAGCGTGGGGTGCAGTGTCTGCCAGCGTGGGGTGCAGTGTCTGCCAGGGTGGGGTGCACTGTGCAGTGTCTGCCAGGTTGGGGTGCAATGTGTAGTGTCTCCCAGGGTGGGGTGCACTGTGCAGTGTCTGCCAGGAAGGGGTGCACTGTGCAGTGTTTGCCAGGGTGGGGTGCACTGTGCAGTGTCTGCCAGCGTGGGGTGCACTGTGTAGTGTGTCTGCCAGCGTGAGGTGCACTGTGCAGTGTCTCCCAGGGTGGGGTACACTGCGCTGCAGTGTCTGCCAGGGTGGGGTGTGCACTGTGCAGTGTCTGCCAAGGTGGGGTGCACTGTGTAGTGTCTCCCAGGGTGAGGTGCACTGTGCAGTGTCTGCCAGGGTGGGGTGCACTGTGCAGTGTCTGCCAGGGTGGGGTGCAGTGTCTGCCAGGGTGGGGTTCAGTGTCTGCCAGCGTGGGGTGCACTGTGCAGTGTCTCCCAGGGTGGAGTGCACTGTGCAGTGTCTGTCAGGATAGGATGCACTGTGCAGTGTTTGCCAGGGTGGGGTGCACTGTGCAGGGTCTGCCAGGGTGGGGTGCACTGTGCAGTGTCTGCCAGGGTGGGGTGCAGTGTCTGCCATCGTAAGGTGCACTGTGCAGTGTCTGCCAGGGTGGGGTGCAGTGTCTGCCAGTGTGGGGTGCATGTACAGTGTCTGCCAGGGTGGGGTACACTGTGCAGTGTCTGCCAGCGTGGGGTGCACTGTGCAGTATCTGCTAGCGTGGGGTGCACTGTGCAGTGTCTGCCAGGGTGGAGTACACTGTGCAGTGTCTGCCAAAGTGGGGTGCAGTGTCTGCCAGTGTGGGTTGCACTGTGCAGTGTCTGCCAGGGTGGGGTGCAGTGTCTGCCAGCGTGGGGTGCACTGTGCAGTGTCTGCCAGGGTGGGGTACACTGTACAGTGTCTGCCAGCGTGGGTTGCACTGTGCAATGTCTGCCAGGGTGGGGTGCAGAGTCTGCCAGCGTGGGGTGCACTGTGCAGTGTCTGCCAGGGTGGAGTACACTGTGCAGTATCTGCCAGGGTGGGGTGCAGTGTCTGCCAGCGTGGGGTGCAGTGTCTGCCAGCGTGGGGTGCACTGTGCAGTTTCTGCCAGCGTGGGGGGCACTGTGCAGTGTCTGCCAGGGTGGGGTGCACTGTGCAGTGTCTGCAAGGGTGGGGTGCAGTGTCTGTCAGGGTGGGGTGCACTGTGCAGTGTCTCTCAGGGTAGGGTCACTGTGCAGTGTCTGCCAGCGTGGGGTGCACTATGTAGTGTGTGTCTGCCAGCGTGGGGTGCACTGTGCAGTGTCTGCCAGGGTGTGGTGCACTGTGCAGTGTCTGCCAGGGTGGGGTGCAGTGTCTGCCAGGGTGGGGTTCAGTGTCTGCCAGGGTGGGGTGCAGTGTCTGCCAGCGTGGGGTGCACTGTGCAGTGGCTGTCAGGGTGGGGTGAACTGTGCAGTGTCTACCAGCGTGGGGTGCAGTGTCTGCCAGCGTGGGGTGCAGTGTCTGCCAGGGTGGGGTGCACTGTGCAGTGTCTGCCAGGGTGGGGTGCACTGTGCAGTGTCTCCCAGGGTAAGGTGCACTGTGCAGTGTCTGCCAGGGTGGGGTGCACTGTGCAGTGTTTGCCAGGGTGGGGTGCACTGTGCAGTGTCTGCCAGGGTGGGGTGCAGTGTCTGCCAGCGTGGGGTGCACTGTGCAGTGTCTGCCAGGGTGGGGTGCACTGTGCAGTGTCTCCCAGGGTGGGGTGCACTGTGCAGTGTTTGCCAGGGTGGGGTGCACTGTGCAGTGTCTGCCAGCGTGTGGTGCACTATGTAGTGTGTGTCAGCTAGCGTGGGGTGCACTGTGCAGTGTCTCCCAGGGTGGGGTGCACTGTGCTGCAGTGTCTGCCAGGGTGGGGTGTGCACTGTGCAGTGTCTGACAGGGTGGGGTGCACTGTGTAGTGTCTCCCAGGGTGGGGTGCACTGTGAAGTGTCTTCCAAGGTGGGGTGTACTGTGCTGCAGTGTCTGCCAGGGTGGGGTGCACTGTGCAGTGTCTGCCAGGGTGGAGTACACTGTGCAGTGTCTGCCAGGGTGGGGTGCAGTGTCTGCCAGCGTGGGGTGCACTGTGCAGTGTCGGTCAGGGTGGGGTGCACTGTGCAGTGTCTGCCAGGGTGGGGTGCACTGTGCAGTGTCTGCCAGGGTGGGGTGCACTGTGTAGTGTCTGCCAGGGTGGGGTGCACTGTGCAGTGTCTGCCAGGGTGGGGTGCAATGTGTAGTGTCTCCCAGGGTGGGGTGCACTGTGCAGTGTCTGCCAGAGTGGTGTGCACTGTGTAGTGTCTCCCAGGGTGGGGTGCACTGTGCAGTGTCTGCCAGGGTGGGATGCACTGTGCAGTATTTGGCAGGGTGGGATGCACTGTGCAGTGTCTGCCAGGGTGTGGTGCACTGTGCAGTGTCTGCCAGAGTGGGGTGCAGTGTCTGCCAGGGTGGGGTGCACTGTGCAGTGTCTGCCAGGGTGGGGTACATTGTGCAGTGTCTGCCAGGGTGGGGTTCAGTGTCTGCCAGGGTGGGGTGCAGTGTCTGCCAGCGTGGGGTGCAGTGTCTGCCAGCGTGGGGTGCAGTGTCTGCCAGGGTGGGGTGCACTGTGCAGTGTCTGCCAGGGTGGGGTGCAATGTGTAGTGTCTCCCAGGGTGGGGTGCACTGTGCAGTGTCTGCCAGGAAGGGGTGCACTGTGCAGTTTTTGCCAGGGTGGGGTGCACTGTGCAGTGTCTGCCAAGGTGGGGTGCACTGTGTAGTGTCTCCCAGGGTGAGGTGCACTGTGCAGTGTCTGCCAGGGTGGGGTGCACTGTGCTGCATTGTCTGCCAGGGTGGGGTGCACTGTGCAGTGTCTGCCAGGGTAGGGTGCACTGTGCAGTGTTTGCCAGGGTGGAGTGCACTGTGCAGTGTCTGCCAGCGTGGGTTGCAGTGTCTGCTAGAGTGGGGTGCACTGTGCAGTGTCTCCCAGGGTGGGGTGCACTGTGTAGTGTCTCCCAGGGTGGGGTGCACTGTTCAGTGTCTGCCAAGGTGGGGTGTACTGTGCTGCAGTGTCTGCCAGGGTGGGGTGCACTGTGCAGTGTCTGCCAGGGTGGGGTGCAATGTGTAGTGTCTCCCAGGGTGGGGTGCACTGTGCAGTGTCTGCCAGAGTGGTGTGCACTGTGTAGTGTCTCCCAGGGTGGGGTGCACTGTGCAGTGTCTGCCAGGGTGGGATGCACTGTGCAGTATTTGGCAGGGTGGGATGCACTGTGCAGTGTCTGCCAGGGTGTGGTGCACTGTGCAGTGTCTGCCAGGGTGGGGTGCAGTGTCTGCCAGGGTGGGGTGCACTGTGCAGTGTCTGCCAGGGTGGGGTACATTGTGCAGTGTCTGCCAGGGTGGGGTGCACTGTGCAGTGTCTGCCAGGGTGGGGTGCAGTGTCTGCCAGCGTGGGGTGCACTGTGCAGTGTCTGCCAGGGTGGAGCACACTGTGCAGTGTCTGCCAGGGTGGGGTGCAGTGTCTGCCAGCGTGGGGTGCACTGTGCAGTGTCGGTCAGGGTGGGGTGCACTGTGCAGTGTCTGCCAGGGTGGGGTGCACTGTGCAGTGTCTGCCAGGGTGGGGTGCACTGTGTAGTGTCTCCCAGGGTGGGGTGCACTGTGCAGTGTCTGCCAGGGTGGGATGCACTGTGCAGTGTTTGGCAGGGTGGGGTGCACTGTGCAGTGTTTGCCAGGGTGGGGTGCACTGTGCAGTGTCTGCCAGCGTGGGGTGCACTGTGTAGTGTGTCTGCCAGCGTAAGGTGCACTGTGCAGTGTCTCCCAGGGTGGGGTGCACTGCGCTGCAGTGTCTGCCAGGGTGGGGTGTGCACTGTGCAGTTTCTGCCAAGGTGGGGTGCACTGTGTAGTGTCTCCCAGGGTGGGGTGCACTGTGCAGTGTATGCCAGGGTGGGGTGCACTGTGCTGCAGTGTCTGCCAGGGTGGGGTGTGCACTGTGCAGTCTCTGACAGGGTGGGGTGCACTGTGTAGTGTCTCCCAGGGTGGGGTGCACTGTGCAGTGTCTGCCAAGGTGGGGTGTACTGTGCTGCAGTGTCTGCCAGGGTGGGGTGCACTGTGCAGTGTCTGACAGGGTGGGGTGCACTGTGCAGTGTCTGCCAGCGTGGGGTGCACTGTGCAGTGTCTGCCAGGGTGGAGTACACTGTGCAGTGTCTGCCAGGGTGGGGTGCAGTGTCTGCCAGCGTGGGGTGCACTGTGCAGTGTCTGCCAGGGTGGGGTACATTGTGCAGTGTCTGCCAGGGTGGGGTGCACTGTGCAGTGTCTGCCAGGGTGGGGTGCAGTGTATGCCAGCGTGGGGTGCACTGTGCAGTGTCTGCCAGGGTGGAGCACACTGTGCAGTGTCTGCCAGGGTGGGGTGCAGTGTCTGCCAGCGTGGGGTGCACTGTGCAGTGTCGGTCAGGGTGGGGTGCACTGTGCAGTGTCTGCCAGGGTGGGGTGCACTGTGCAGTGTCTGCCAGGGTGGGGTGCACTGTGTAGTGTCTCCCAGGGTGGGGTGCACTGTGCAGTGTCTGCCAGGGTGGGATGCACTGTGCAGTGTTTGGCAGGGTGGGGTGCACTGTGCAGTGTTTGCCAGGGTGGGGTGCACTGTGCAGTGTCTGCCAGCGTGGGGTGCACTGTGTAGTGTGTCTGCCAGCGTAAGGTGCACTGTGCAGTGTCTCCCAGGGTGGGGTGCACTGCGCTGCAGTGTCTGCCAGGGTGGGGTGTGCACTGTGCAGTTTCTGCCAAGGTGGGGTGCACTGTGTAGTGTCTCCCAGGGTGGGGTGCACTGTGCAGTGTATGCCAGGGTGGGGTGCACTGTGCTGCAGTGTCTGCCAGGGTGGGGTGTGCACTGTGCAGTCTCTGACAGGGTGGGGTGCACTGTGTAGTGTCTCCCAGGGTGGGGTGCACTGTGCAGTGTCTGCCAAGGTGGGGTGTACTGTGCTGCAGTGTCTGCCAGGGTGGGGTGTGCACTGTGCAGTGTCTGCCAAGGTGGGGTGCACTGTGTAGTGTCTCCCAGGGTGAGGTGCACTGTGCAGTGTCTGCCAGGGTGGGGTGCACTGTGCTGCATTGTCTGCCAGGGTGGGGTGCACTGTGCAGTGTCTGCCAGGGTAGGGTGCACTGTGCAGTGTTTGCCAGGGTGGAGTGCACTGTGCAGTGTCTGCCAGCGTGGGTTGCAGTGTCTGCTAGAGTGGGGTGCACTGTGCAGTGTCTCCCAGGGTGGGGTGCACTGTGTAGTGTCTCCCAGGGTGGGGTGCACTGTGCAGTGTCTGCCAAGGTGGGGTGTACTGTGCTGCAGTGTCTGCCAGGGTGGGGTGCACTGTGCAGTGTCTGCCAGGGTGGGGTGCAATGTGTAGTGTCTCCCAGGGTGGGGTGCACTGTGCAGTGTCTGCCAGAGTGGTGTGCACTGTGTAGTGTCTCCCAGGGCGGGGTGCACTGTGCAGTGTCTGCCAGGGTGGGATGCACTGTGCAGTGTTTGGCAGGGTGGGATGCACTGTGCAGTGTCTGCCAGGGTGTGGTGCACTGTGCAGTGTCTGCCAGGGTGGGGTGCAGTGTCTGCCAGGGTGGGGTGCACTGTGCAGTGTCTGCCAGGGTGGGGTACATTGTGCAGGGTCTGCCAGGGTGGGGTGCACTGTGCAGTGTCTGCCAGGATGGGGTGCAGTGTCTGCCAGCGTGGGGTGCACTGTGCAGTGTCTGCCAGGGTGGAGAACACTGTGCAGTGTCTGCCAGGGTGGGGTGCAGTGTCTGCCAGCGTGGGGTGCACTGTGCAGTGTCGGTCAGGGTGGGGTGCACTGGGCAGTGTCTGCCAGGGTGGGGTGCACTGTGCAGTGTCTGCCAGGGTGGGGTGCACTGTGTAGTGTCTCCCAGGGTGGGGTGCACTGTGCAGTGTCTGCCAGGGTGGGATGCACTGTGCAGTGTTTGGCAGGGTGGGGTGCACTGTGCAGTGTTTGCCAGGGTGGGGTGCACTGTGCAGTGTCTGCCAGCGTGGGGTGCACTGTGTAGTGTGTCTGCCAGCGTAAGGTGCACTGTGCAGTGTCTCCCAGGGTGGGGTGCACTGCGCTGCAGTGTCTGCCAGGGTGGGGTGTGCACTGTGCAGTTTCTGCCAAGGTGGGGTGCACTGTGTAGTGTCTCCCAGGGTGGGGTGCACTGTGCAGTGTATGCCAGGGTGGGGTGCACTGTGCTGCAGTGTCTGCCAGGGTGGGGTGTGCACTGTGCAGTCTCTGACAGGGTGGGGTGCACTGTGTAGTGTCTCCCAGGGTGGGGTGCACTGTGCAGTGTCTGCCAAGGTGGGGTGTACTGTGCTGCAGTGTCTGCCAGGGTGGGGTGCACTGTGCAGTGTCTGACAGGGTGGGGTGCACTGTGCAGTGTCTGCCAGCGTGGGGTGCACTGTGCAGTGTCTGCCAGGGTGGAGTACACTGTGCAGTGTCTGCCAGGGTGGGGTGCAGTGTCTGCCAGCGTGGGGTGCACTGTGCAGTGTCGGTCAGGGTGGGGTGCACTGTGCAGTGTCTGCCAGGGTGGGGTGCACTGTGCAGTGTCTGCCAGGGTGGGGTGCACTGTGTAGTGTCTGCCAGGGTGGGGTGCACTGTGCAGTGTCTGCCAGGGTGAGGTGCAGTGTCTGCCAGGGTGGGGTTCAGTGTCTGTCAGGGTGGGGTGCAGTGTCTGCCAGTGTGGGGTGCACTGTGCAGTGGCTGTCAGGATGGGGTGCACTGTGCAGTATCTGCCAGCGTGGGGTGCAGTGTCTGCCAGCGTGGGGTGCAGTGTCTGCCAGCGTGGGGTGCAGTGTCTGCCAGGGTGGGGTGCACTGTGCAGTGTCTGCCAGGGTGGGGTGCAATGTGTAGTGTCTCCCAGGGTGGGGTGCACTGTGCAGTGTCTGCCAGGAAGGGGTGCACTGTGCAGTGTTTGCCAGGGTGGGGTGCACTGTGCAGTGTCTGCCAGCGTGGGGTGCACTGTGTAGTGTGTCTGCCAGCATGAGGTGCACTGTGCAGTGTCTCCCAGGGTGGGGTACACTGCGCTGCAGTGTCTGCCAGGGTGGGGTGTGCACTGTGCAGTGTCTGCCAAGGTGGGGTGCACTGTGTAGTGTCTCCCAGGGTGAGGTGCACTGTGCAGTGTCTGCCAGGGTGGGGTGCACTGTGCAGTGTCTGCCAGGGTGGGGTGCAGTGTCTGCCAGGGTGGGGTTCAGTGTCTGCCAGCGTGGGGTGCACTGTGCAGTGTCTCCCAGGGTGGGGTGCACTGTGCAGTGTCTGTCAGGATAGGATGCACGGTGCAGTGTTTGCCAGGGTGGGGTGCACTGTGCAGGGTCTGCCAGGGTGGGGTGCACTGTGCAGTGTCTGCCAGGGTGGGGTGCAGTGTCTGCCAGCGTAAGGTGCACTGTGCAGTGTCTGCCAGGGTGGAGTGCACTGTGCAGTGTCTGCCAGGGTGGGTGCAGTGTCTGCTAGCGTGGGGTGCACTGTGCAGTGTCTGCCAGGGTGGGGTGCAGTGTCTGCCAGTGTGGAGTGCATGTGCAGTGTCTGCCAGGGTGGGGTACACTGTGCAGTGTCTGCCAGCGTGGGGTGCACTGTGCAGTATCTGCTAGCGTGGGGTGCACTGTGCAGTGTCTGCCAGGGTGGAGTACACTGTGCAGTGTCTGCCAAAGTGGGGTGCAGTGTCTGCCAGTGTGGGTTGCACTGTGCAGTGTCTGTTAGGGTGGGGTGCAGTGTCTGCCAGCGTGGGGTGCACTGTGCAGTGTCTGCCAGGGTGGGGTACACTGTACAGTGTCTGCCAGCGTGGGTTGCACTGTGCAGTGTCTGCCAGGGTGGGGTGCAGAGTCTGCCAGCGTGGGGTGCACTGTGCAGTGTCTGCCAGGGTGGAGTACACTGTGCAGTATCTGCCAGGGTGGGGTGCAGTGTCTGCCAGCGTGGGTGCAGTGTCTGCCAGCGTGGGGTGCACTGTGCAGTTTCTGCCAGCGTGGGGGGCACTGTGCAGTGTCTGCCAGGGTGGGGTGCACTGTGCAGTGTCTGCAGGGGTGGGGTGCAGTGTCTGTCAGGGTGGGGTGCACTGTGCAGTGTCTCTCAGGGTGGGGTCACTGTGCAGTGTCTGCCAGCGTGGGGTGCACTATGTAGTGTGTGTCTGCCAGCGTGGGGTGCACTGTGCAGTGTCTGCCAGGGTGGGGTGCACTGTGCAGTGTCTGCCAGGGTGGGGTGCAGTGTCTGCCAGGGTGGGGTTCAGTGTCTGCCAGGGTGGGGTGCAGTGTCTGCCAGCGTGGGGTGCACTGTGCAGTGGCTGTCAGGGTGGGGTGAACTGTGCAGTGTCTACCAGCGTGGGGTGCAGTGTCTGCCAGCGTGGGGTGCAGTGTCTGCCAGCGTGGGGTGCAGTGTCTGCCAGGGTGGGGTGCACTGTGCAGTGTCTGCCAGGGTGGGGTGCACTGTGCAGTGTCTCCCAGGGTAAGGTGCACTGTGCAGTGTCTGCCAGGGTGGGGTGCACTGTGCAGTGTTTGCCAGGGTGGGGTGCACTGTGCAGTGTCTGCCAGGGTGGGGTGCAGTGTCTGCCAGCGTGGGGTGCACTGTGCAGTGTCTGCCAGGGTGGGGTGCACTGTGCAGTGTCTGCCAGGGTGGGGTGCACTGTGCAGTGTTTGCCAGGGTGGGGTGCACTGTGCAGTGTCTGCCAGCGTGTGGTGCACTATGTAGTGTGTGTCAGCTAGCGTGGGGTGCACTGTGCAGTGTCTCCCAGGGTGGGGTGCACTGTGCTGCAGTGTCTGCCAGGGTGGGGTGTGCACTGTGCAGTGTCTGACAGGGTGGGGTGCACTGTGTAGTGTCTCCCAGGGTGGGGTGCACTGTGAAGTGTCTTCCAAGGTGGGGTGTACTGTGCTGCAGTGTCTGCCAGGGTGGGGTGCACTGTGCAGTGTCTGCCAGGGTGGAGTACACTGTGCAGTGTCTGCCAGGGTGGGGTGCAGTGTCTGCCAGCGTGGGGTGCACTGTGCAGTGTCGGTCAGGGTGGGGTGCACTGTGCAGTGTCTGCCAGGGTGGGGTGCACTGTGCAGTGTCTGCCAGGGTGGGGTGCACTGTGTAGTGTCTGCCAGGGTGGGGTGCACTGTGCAGTGTCTGCCAGGCTGAGGTGCAGTGTCTGCCAGGGTGGGGTTCAGTGTCTGCCAGGGTGGGGTGCAGTGTCTGCCAGTGTGGGGTGCACTGTGCAGTGGCTGTCAGGGTGGGGTGCACTGTGCAGTGTCTGCCAGGGTGGGGTGCACTGTGCAGTGTTTGCCAGGGTGGGGTGCACTGTGCAGTGTCTGCCAGCGTGTGGTGCACTGTGTAGTGTGTGTCAGCTAGCGTGGGGTGCACTGTGCAGTGTCTCCCAGGGTGGGGTGCACTGTGCTGCAGTGTCTGCCATGGTGGGGTGTGGGACTGTGCAGTTTCTGACAGGGTGGGGTGCACTGTGTAGTGTCTCCCAGGGTGGGGTGCACTGTGAAGTGTCTGCCAAGGTGGGGTGTACTGTGCTGCAGTGTCTACCAGGGTGGGGTGCACTGTGAAGTGTCTTCCAAGGTGGGGTGTACTGTGCTGCAGTGTCTGCCAGGGTGGGGTGCACTGTGTAGTGTCTGCCAGGGTGGAGTACACTGTGCAGTGTCTTCCAGGGTGGGGTGCAGTGTCTGCCAGCGTGGGGTGCACTGTGCAGTGTCGGTCAGGGTGGGGTGCACTGTGCAGTGTCTGCCAGGGTGGGGTGCACTGTGCAGTGTCTGCCAGGGTGGGGTGCACTGTGTAGTGTCTGCCAGGGTGGGGTGCACTGTGCAGTGTCTGCCAGGGTGAGGTGCAGAGTCTGCCAGGGTGGGGTTCAGTGTCTGCCAGGGTGGGGTGCAGTGTCTGCCAGCGTGGGGTGCAGTGTCTGCCAGCTTGGGGTGGAGTGTCTGCCAGCGTGGGGTGCAGTGTCTGCCAGCGTGGGGTGCAGTGTCTGCCAGGGTGGGGTGCACGGTGCAGTGTCTGCCAGGGTGGGGTGCAATGTGTAGTGTCTCCCAGGGTGGGGTGCACTGTGCAGTGTCTGCCAGGAAGGGGTGCACTGTGCAGTGTTTGCCAGGGTGGGGTGCACTGTGCAGTGTCTGCCAGCGTGGGGTGCACTGTGTAGTGTGTCTGCCAGCGTGAGGTGCACTGTGCAGTGTCTCCCAGGGTGGGGTACACTGCGCTGCAGTGTCTGCCAGGGTGGGGTGTGCACTGTGCAGTGTCTGCCAAGGTGGGGTGCACTGTGTAGTGTCTCCCAGGGTGAGGTGCACTGTGCAGTGTCTGCCAGGGTGGGGTGCACTGTGCTGCATTGTCTGCCAGGGTGGGGTGCACTGTGCAGTGTCTGCCAGGGTAGGGTGCACTGTGCAGTGTTTGCCAGGGTGGAGTGCACTGTGCAGTGTCTGCCAGCGTGGGTTGCAGTGTCTGCTAGAGTGGGGTGCACTGTGCAGTGTCTCCCAGGGTGGGGTGCACTGTGTAGTGTCTCCCAGGGTGGGGTGCACTGTGAAGTGTCTGCCAAGGTGGGGTGTACTGTGCTGCAGTGTCTGCCAGGGTGGGGTGCACTGTGCAGTGTCTGCCAGGGTGGGGTGCAATGTGTAGTGTCTCCCAGGGTGGGGTGCACTGTACAGTGTCTGCCAGAGTGGTGTGCACTGTGTAGTGTCTCCCAGGGTGGGGTGCACTGTGCAGTGTCTGCCAGGGTGGGATGCACTGTGCAGTATTTGGCAGGGTGGGATGCACTGTGCAGTGTCTGCCAGGGTGTGGTGCACTGTGCAGTCTCTGCCAGGGTGGGGTGCAGTGTCTGCCAGGGTGGGGTGCACTGTGCAGTGTCTGCCAGGGTGGGGTACATTGTGCAGTGTCTGCCAGGGTGGGGTGCACTGTGCAGTGTCTGCCAGGGTGGGGTGCAGTGTCTGCCAGCGTGGGGTGCACTGTGCAGTGTCTGCCAGGGTGGAGCACACTGTGCAGTGTCTGCCAGGGTGGGGTGCAGTGTCTGCCAGCGTGGGGTGCACTGTGCAGTGTCGGTCAGGGTGGGGTGCACTGTGCAGTGTCTGCCAGGGTGGGGTGCACTGTGCAGTGTCTGCCAGGGTGGGGTGCACTGTGTAGTGTCTCCCAGGGTGGGGTGCACTGTGCAGTGTCTGCCAGGGTGGGATGCACTGTGCAGTGTTTGGCAGGGTGGGGTGCACTGTGCAGTGTCTGCCAGGGTGGGGTGCACTGTGCAGTGTCTGCCAGGGTGGGGTGCACTGTGCAGTGTCTGCCAGGGTGGAATGCACTGTGCAGTGTCTGCCAGCGTGGGGTGCACTGTGCAGTGTCTGCCAGGGTGGGGTGCACTGTGCAGTTTCTGCCAGGGTGGGGTGCAGTGTTTGCCAGCGTGAGGTGCACTGTGCAGTGTCTGCCAGGGTGGGGTGCACTGTGCAGTGTCTGCCAGGGTGGGGTGTAGTGTCTGCCAGGGTGGGTGCACTGTGTAGTGTCTCCCAGGGTAGGGTGCACCGTGCAGTGTCTGCCAGGGTGGGGTACACTGTGCAGTGTCTGCCAGCGTGGGGTGCACTGTGCAGTGTCTGCCAGCGTGGGGTGCACTGTGCAGTGTCTGCCAGGGTGGAGTACACTGTGCAGTGTCTGCCAAAGTGGGGTGCAGTGTCTGCCAGTGTGGGTTGCACTGTGCAGTGTCTGCCAGGGTGGGGTGCAGTGTCTGCCAGCGTGGGGTGCACTGTGCAGTGTCTGCCAGGGTGGGGTACACTGTGCAGTGTCTGCCAGCGTGGGTTGCACTGTGCAGTGTCTGCCAGGGTGGGGTGCAGTGTCTGCCAGCGTGGGGTGCACTGTGCAGTGTCTGCCAGGGTGGAGTACACTGTGCAGTGTCTGCCAGGGTGGGGTGCAGTGTCTGCCAGCGTGGGGTGCAGTGTCTGCCAGCGTGGGGTGCACTGTGCAGTTTCTGCCAGCGTGGGGGGCACTGTGCAGTGTCTGCCAGGGTGGGGTGCACTGTGCAGTGTCTGTCAGGGTGGGGTGCACTGTGCAGTGTCTCTCAGGGTGGGGTCACTGTGCAGTGTCTGCCAGCGTGGGGTGCACTATGTAGTGTGTGTCTGCCAGCGTGGGGTGCACTGTGCAGTGTCTGCCAGGGTGGGGTGCACTGTGCAGTGTCTGCCAGGGTGGGGTGCAGTGTCTGCCAGGGTGGGGTTCAGTGTCTGCCAGGGTGGGTGCAGTGTCTGCCAGCGTGGGGTGCACTGTGCAGTGGCTGTCAGGGTGGGGTGCACTGTGCAGTGTCTGCCAGCGTGGGGTGCAGTGTCTGCCAGCGCGGGGTGCAGTGTCTGCCAGGGTGGGGTGCACTGTGCAGTGTCTGCCAGGGTGGAGTACACTGTGCAGTGTCTGCCAGGGTGGGGTGCAGTGTCTGCCAGCGTGGGGTGCACTGTGCAGTGTCGGTCAGGGTGGGGTGCACTGTGCAGTGTCTGCCAGGGTGGGGTGCACTGTGCAGTGTCTGCCAGGGTGGGGTGCACTGTGTAGTGTCTGCCAGGGTGGGGTGCACTGTGCAGTGTCTGCCAGGCTGAGGTGCAGTGTCTGCCAGGGTGGGGTTCAGTGTCTGCCAGGGTGGGGTGCAGTGTCTGCCAGCGTGGGGTGCAGTGTCTGCCAGCGTGGGGTGCAGTGTCTGCCAGGGTGGGGTGCACTGTGCAGTGTCTGCCAGGGTGGGGTGCACTGTGCAGTGTCTGCCAGGAAGGGGTGCACTGTGCAGTTTTTGCCAGGGTGGGGTGCACTGTGCAGTGTCTGCCAGCTTGGGGTGCACTGTGTAGTGTGTCTGCCAGCGTGAGGTGCACTGTGCAGTGTCTCCCAGGGTGAGGTGCACTGTGCAGTGTCTGCCAGGGTGGGGTGCACTGTGCTGCATTGTCTGCCAGGGTGGGGTGCACTGTGCAGTGTCTGCCAGGGTAGGGTGCACTGTGCAGTGTTTGCCAGGGTGGAGTGCACTGTGCAGTGTCTGCCAGCGTGGGTTGCAGTGTCTGCTAGAGTGGGGTGCACTGTGCAGTGTCTCCCAGGGTGGGGTGCACTGTGTAGTGTCTCCCAGGGTGGGGTGCACTGTGCAGTGTCTGCCAAGGTGGGGTGTACTGTGCTGCAGTGTCTGCCAGGGTGGGGTGCACTGTGCAGTGTCTGCCAGGGTGGGGTGCAATGTGTAGTGTCTCCCAGGGTGGGGTGCACTGTGCAGTGTCTGCCAGAGTGGTGTGCACTGTGTAGTGTCTCCCAGGGTGGGGTGCACTGTGCAGTGTCTGCCAGGGTGGGATGCACTGTGCAGTATTTGGCAGGGTGGGATGCACTGTGCAGTGTCTGCCAGGGTGTGGTGCACTGTGCAGTGTCTGCCAGGGTGGGGTGCAGTGTCTGCCAGGGTGGGGTGCACTGTGCAGTGTCTGCCAGGGTGGGGTACATTGTGCAGTGTCTGCCAGGGTGGGGTGCACTGTGCAGTATCTGCTAGCGTGGGGTGCACTGTGCAGTGTCTGCCAGGGTGGAGTACACTGTGCAGTGTCTGCCAAAGTGGGGTGCAGTGTCTGCCAGCGTGGGGTGCACTGTGCAGTTTCTGCCAGCGTGGGGGGCACTGAGCAGTGTCTGCCAGGGTGGGGTGCACTGTGCAGTGTCTGCAAGGGTGGGGTGCAGTGTCTGGCAGGGTGGGGTGCACTGTGCAGTGTCTCTCAGGGTGGGGTCACTGTGCAGTGTCTGCCAGCGTGGGGTGCACTATGTAGTGTGTGTCTGCCAGCGTGCGGTGCACTGTGCAGTGTCTGCCAGGGTGGGGTGCACTGTGCAGTGTCTGCCAGGGTGGGGTGCAGTGTCTGCCAGGGTGGGGTTCAGTGTCTGCCAGGGTGGGGTGCAGTGTCTGCCAGCGTGGGGTGCACTGTGCAGTGGCTGTCAGGGTGGGGTGAACTGTGCAGTGTCTACCAGCGTGGGGTGCAGTGTCTGCCAGCGTGGGGTGCAGTGTCTGCCAGCGTGGGGTGCAGTGTCTGCCAGGGTGGGGTGCACTGTGCAGTGTCTGCCAGGGTGGGGTGCACTGTGCAGTGTCTCCCAGGGTAAGGTGCACTGTGCAGTGTCTGCCAGGGTGGGGTGCACTGTGCAGTGTTTGCCAGGGTGGGGTGCACTGTGCAGTGTCTGCCAGGGTGGGGTGCAGTGTCTGCCAGCGTGGGGTGCACTGTGCAGTGTCTGCCAGGGTGGGGTGCACTGTGCAGTGTCTGCCAGGGTGGGGTGCACTGTGCAGTGTTTGCCAGGGTGGGGTGCACTGTGCAGTGTCTGCCAGCGTGTGGTGCACTATGTAGTGTGAGTCAGCTAGCGTGGGGTGCACTGTGCAGTGTCTCCCAGGGTGGGGTGCACTGTGCTGCAGTGTCTGCCAGGGTGGGGTGTGCACTGTGCAGTGTCTGACAGGGTGGAGTGCACTGTGCAGTGTCTGCCAGCGTGTGGTGCACTGTGCAGTGGCTGTCAGGGTGGGGTGCACTGTGCAGTGTCTGCCAGGGTGGGGTGCACTGTGCAGTGTTTGCCAGGGTGGGGTGCACTGTGCAGTGTCTGCCAGCGTGTGGTGCACTGTGTAGTGTGTGTCTGCCAGCGTGGGGTGCACTGTGCAGTGTCTCCCAGGGTGGGGTGCACTGTGCTGCAGTGTCTGCCAGGGTGGGGTGTGCACTGTGCAGTGTTTGCCAGGGTGGGGTGCACTGTGCAGTGTCTGCCAGCGTGTGGTGCACTATGTAGTGTGAGTCAGCTAGCGTGGGGTGCACTGTGCAGTGTCTCCCAGGGTGGGGTGTGCACTGTGCAGTGTCTGCCAAGGTGGGGTGTACTGTGCTGCAGTGTCTGCCAGCGTGAGGTGCACTGTGCAATGTCTGCCAGGGTGGAGTACACTGTGCAGTGTCTGCCAGGGTGGGGTGCAGTGTCTGCCAGCGTAGGGTGCACTGTGCAGTGTCGGTCAGGGTGGGGTGCACTGTGCAGTGTCTGCCAGGGTGGGGTGCACTGTGCAGTGTCTGCCAGGGTGGGGTGCACTGTGTAGTGTCTGCCAGGGTGGGGTGCACTGTGCAGTGTCTGCCAGGCTGAGGTGCAGTGTCTGCCAGGGTGGGGTTCAGTGTCTGCCAGGGTGGGGTGCAGTGTCTGCCAGTGTGGGGTGCACTGTGCAGTGGCTGTCAGTGTGGGGTGCACTGTGCAGTGGCTGTCAGGGTGGGGTGCACTGTGCAGTGTCTGCCAGGGTGGGGTGCACTGTGCAGTGTCTGCCAGGGTGGGGTGCACTGTGCAGTGTTTGCCAGGGTGGGGTGCACTGTGCAGTGTCTGCCAGCGTGTGGTGCACTGTGTAGTGTGTGTCAGCTAGCGTGGGGTGCACTGTGCAGTGTCTCCCAGGGTGGGGTGCACTGTGCTGCAGTGTCTGCCATGGTGAGGTTTGCACTGTGCAGTGTCTGACAGGGTGGGGTGCACTGTGTAGTGTCTCCCAGGGTGGGGTGCACTGTGAAGTGTCTGCCAAGGTGGGGTGTACTGTGCTGCAGTGTCTGCCAGGGTGGGGTGCACTGTGTAGTGTCTGCCAGGGTGGAGTACACTGTGCAGTGTCTTCCAGGGTGGGGTGCAGTGTCTGCCAGCGTGGGGTGCACTGTGCAGTGTCGGTCAGGGTGGGGTGCACTGTGCAGTGTCTGCCAGGGTGGGGTGCACTGTGCAGTGTCTGCCAGGGTGGGGTGCACTGTGTAGTGTCTGCCAGGGTGGGGTGCACTGTGCAGTGTCTGCCAGGGTGAGGTGCAGTGTCTGCCAGGGTGGGGTTCAGTGTCTGCCAGGGTGGGGTGCAGTGTCTGCCAGCGTGGGGTGCAGTGTCTGCCAGCGTGGGGTGCAGTGTCTGCCAGCGTGGGGTGCAGTGTCTGCCAGCGTGGGGAACAGTGTCTGCCAGGGTGGGGTGCACTGTGCAGTGTCTGCCAGGGTGGGGTGCAATGTGTAGTGTCTCCCAGGGTGGGGTGCACTGTGCAGTGTCTGCCAGGAAGGGGTGCACTGTGCAGTGTTTGCCAGGGTGGGGTGCACTGTGCAGTGTCTGCCAGCGTGGGGTGCACTGTGTAGTGTGTCTGCCAGCGTGAGGTGCACTGTGCAGTGTCTCCCAGGGTGGGGTACACTGCGCTGCAGTGTCTGCCAGGGTGGGGTGTGCACTGTGCAGTGTCTGCCAAGGTGGGGTGCACTGTGTAGTGTCTCCCAGGGTGAGGTGCACTGTGCAGTGTCTGCCAGGGTGGGGTGCACTGTGCTGCATTGTCTGCCAGGGTGGGGTGCACTGTGCAGTGTCTGCCAGGGCAGGGTGCACTGTGCAGTGTTTGCCAGGGTGGAGTGCACTGTGCAGTGTCTGCCAGCGTGGGTTGCAGTGTCTGCTAGAGTGGGGTGCACTGTGCAGTGTCTCCCAGGGTGGGGTGCACTGTGCAGTGTCTGCCAAGGTGGGGTGTACTGTGCTGCAGTGTCTGCCAGGGTGGGGTGCACTGTGCAGTGTCTGCCAGGGTGGGGTGCAATGTGTAGTGTCTCCCAGGGTGGGGTGCACTGTGCAGTGTCTGCCAGAGTGGTGTGCACTGTGTAGTGTCTCCCAGGGTGGGGTGCACTGTGCAGTGTCTGCCAGGGTGGGATGCACTGTGCAGTATTTGGCAGGGTGGGATGCACTGTGCAGTGTCTGCCAGGGTGTGGTGCACTGTGCAGTGTCTGCCAGAGTGGGGTGCAGTGTCTGCCAGGGTGGGGTGCACTGTGCAGTGTCTGCCAGGGTGGGGTACATTGTGCAGTGTCTGCCAGGGTGGGGTGCACTGTGCAGTGTCTGCCAGGGTGGTGTGCAGTGTCTGCCAGCGTGGGGTGCACTGTGCAGTGTCTGCCAGGGTGGAGCACACTGTGCAGTGTCTGCCAGGGTGGGGTGCAGTGTCTGCCAGCGTGGGGTGCACTGTGCAGTGTCGGTCAGGGTGGGGTGCACTGTGCAGTGTATGCCAGGGTGGGGTGCACTGTGCAGTGTCTGCCAGGGTGGGGTGCACTGTGTAGTGTCTCCCAGGGTGGGGTGCACTGTGCAGTGTCTGCCAGGGTGGGATGCACTGTGCAGTGTTTGGCAGGGTGGGGTGCACTGTGCAGTGTCTGCCAGGGTGGGGTGCACTGTGCAGTGTCTGCCAGGGTGGGGTGCACTGTGCAGTGTCTGCCAGGGTGGAATGCACTGTGCAGTGTCTGCCAGCGTGGGTTGCACTGTGCAGTGTCTGCCAGGGTGGGGTGCACTGTGAAGTGTCTGCCAGGGTGGGGTGCAGTGTTTGCCAGCGTGAGGTGCACTGTGCAGTGTCTGCCAGGGTGGGGTGCACTGTGCAGTGTCTGCCAGGGTGGGGTGTAGTGTCTGCCAGGGTGGGTGCACTGTGTAGTGTCTCCCAGGGTGGGGTGCACCGTGCAGTGTCTGCCAAGGTGGGGTGTACTGTGCTGCAGTGTCTGCCAGGGTGGGGTGCACTGTGCAGTGTCTGCCAGGGTGGGGTGCAATGTGTAGTGTCTCCCAGGGTGGGGTGCACTGTGCAGTGTCTGCCAGAGTGGTGTGCACTGTGTAGTGTCTCCCAGGGTGGGGTGCACTGTGCAGTGTCTGCCAGGGTGGGATGCACTGTGCAGTATTTGGCAGGGTGGAATGCACTGTGCAGTGTCTGCCAGGGTGTGGTGCACTGTGCAGTGTCTGCCAGAGTGGGGTGCAGTGTCTGCCAGGGTGGGGTGCACTGTGCAGTGTCTGCCAGGGTGGGGTACATTGTGCAGTGTCTGCCAGGGTGGGGTGCACTGTGCAGTGTCTGCCAGGGTGGGGTGCAGTGTCTGCCAGCGTGGGGTGCACTGTGCAGTGTCTGCCAGGGTGGACCACACTGTGCAGTGTCTGCCAGGGTGGGGTGCAGTGTCTGCCAGCGTGGGGTGCACTGTGCAGTGTCGGTCAGGGTGGGGTGCACTGTGCAGTGTCTGCCAGGGTGGGATGCACTGTGCAGTGTTTGGCAGGGTGGGGTGCACTGTGCAGTGTCTGCTAGGGTGGGGTGCACTGTGCAGTGTCTGCCAGGGTGGGGTGCACTGTGCAGTGTCTGCCAGGGTGGAGTACACTGTGCAGTGTCTGCCAAAGTGGGGTGCAGTGTCTGCCAGTGTGGGTTGCACTGTGCAGTGTCTGCCAGGGTGGGGTGCAGTGTCTGCCAGCGTGGGGTGCACTGTGCAGTGTCTGCCAGGGTGGGGTACACTGTGCAGTGTCTGCCAGCGTGGGTTGCACTGTGCAGTGTCTGCCAGGGTGGGGTGCAGTGTCTGCCAGCGTGGGGTGCACTGTACAGTGTCTGCCAGGGTGGAGTACACTGTGCAGTGTCTGCAAGGGTGGGGTGCAGTGTCTGCCAGCGTGGGGTGCAGTGTCTGCCAGCGTGGGGTGCACTGTGCAGTTTATGCCAGCGTGGGGGGCACTGTGCAGTGTCTGCCAGGGTGGGGTGCACTGTGCAGTGTCTGTCAGGGTGGGGTGCACTGTGCAGTGTCTCTCAGGGTGGGGTGCACTGTGCAGTGTCTGCCAGGGTGGAATGCACTGTGCAGTGTCTGCCAGCGTGGGTTGCACTGTGCAGTGTCTGCCAGGGTGGGGTGCACTGTGCAGTGTCTGCCAGGGTGGGGTGCAGTGTTTGCCAGCGTAAGGTGCACTGTGCAGTGTCTGCCAGGGTGGGGTGCACTGTGCAGTGTCTGCCAGGGTGGGGTGTAGTGTCTGCCAGGGTGGGTGCACTGTGTAGTGTCTCCCAGGGTGGGGTGCACCGTGCAGTGTCTGCCAAGGTGGGGTGTACTGTGCTGCAGTGTCTGCCAGGGTGGGGTGCACTGTGCAGTGTCTGCCAGGGTGGGGTGCAATGTGTAGTGTCTCCCAGGGTGGGGTGCACTGTGCAGTGACTGCCAGAGTGGTGTGCACTGTGTAGTGTCTCCCAGGGTGGGGTGCACTGTGCAGTGTCTGCCAGGGTGGGATGCACTGTGCAGTATTTGGCAGGGTGGAATGCACTGTGCAGTGTCTGCCAGGGTGTGGTGCACTGTGCAGTGTCTGCCAGAGTGGGGTGCAGTGTCTGCCAGGGTGGGGTGCACTGTGCAGTGTCTGCCAGGGTGGGGTACATTGTGCAGTGTCTGCCAGGGTGGGGTGCACTGTGCAGTGTCTGCCAGGGTGGGGTGCAGTGTCTGCCAGCGTGGGGTGCACTGTGCAGTGTCTGCCAGGGTGGACCACACTGTGCAGTGTCTGCCAGGGTGGGGTGCAGTGTCTGCCAGCGTGGGGTGCACTGTGCAGTGTCGGTCAGGGTGGGGTGCACTGTGCAGTGTCTGCCAGGGTGGGATGCACTGTGCAGTGTTTGGCAGGGTGGGGTGCACTGTGCAGTGTCTGCTAGGGTGGGGTGCACTGTGCAGTGTCTGCCAGGGTGGGGTGCACTGTGCAGTGTCTGCCAGGGTGGAGTACACTGTGCAGTGTCTGCCAAAGTGGGGTGCAGTGTCTGCCAGTGTGGGTTGCACTGTGCAGTGTCTGCCAGGGTGGGGTGCAGTGTCTGCCAGCGTGGGGTGCACGGTGCAGTGTCTGCCAGGGTGGGGTACACTGTGCAGTGTCTGCCAGCGTGGGTTGCACTGTGCAGTGTCTGCCAGGGTGGGGTGCAGTGTCTGGCAGCGTGGGGTGCACTGTGCAGTGTCTGCCAGGGTGGGGTGCAATGTGTAGTGTCTTCCAAGGTGGGGTGTACTGTGCTGCAGTGTCTGCCAGGGTGGGGTGCACTGTGCAGTTTCTGCCAGCGTGGGGGGCACTGTGCAGTGTCTGCCAGGGTGGGGTGCACTGTGCAGTGTCTGTCAGGGTGGGGTGCACTGTGCAGTGTCTCTCAGGGTGGGGTCACTGTGCAGTATCTGCCAGCGTGGGGTGCACTATGTAGTGTGTGTCTGCCAGCGTGGGGTGCACTGTGCAGTGTCTGCCAGGGTGGGGTGCACTGTGCAGTGTCTGCCAGGGTGGGGTGCAGTGTCTGCCAGGGTGGGGTTCAGTGTCTGCCAGGGTGGGTGCAGTGTCTGACAGCGTGGGGTGCACTGTGCAGTGCCTGTCAGGGTGGGGTGCACTGTGCAGTGTCTGCCAGCGTGGGGTGCAGTGTCTGCCAGCGCGGGGTGCAGTGTCTGCCAGCGTGGGGTGCAGTGTCTGCCAGGGTGGGGTGCACTGTGCAGTGTCTGCCAGGGTGGGGTGCAATGTGTAGTGTCTCCCAGGGTGGGGTGCACTGGGCAGTGTCTGCCAGGGTGGGGTGCACTGTGCAGTGTTTGCCAGGGTGGGGTGCACTATGCAGTGTCTGCCAGCGTGGGGTGCACTGTGTAGTGTGTCTGCCAGCGTAAGGTGCACTGTGCAGTGTCTCCCAGGGTGGGGTGCACTGCGCTGCAGTGTCTGCCAGGGTGGGGTGTGCACTGTGCAGTGTCTGCCAAGGTGGGGTGCACTGTGTAGTGTCTCCCAGGGTGGGGTGCACTGTGCAGTGTCTGCCAAGGTGGGGTGTACTGTGCTGCAGTGTCTGCTAGGGTGGGGTGCACTGTGCAGTGTCTGCCAGGGTGGAGTACACTGTGCAGTGTCTGCCAGGGTGGGGTGCAGTGTCTGCCAGCGTGGGGTGCACTGTGCAGTGTCGGTCAGGGTGGGGTGCACTGTGCAGTGTCTGCCAGGGTGGGGTGCACTGTGCAGTGTCTGCCAGGGTGGGGTGCACTGTGTAGTGTCTGCCAGGGTGGGGTGCACTGTGCAGTGTCTGCCAGGGTGAGGTGCAGTGTCTGCCAGGGTGGGGTTCAGTGTCTGTCAGGGTGGGGTGCAGTGTCTGCCAGTGTGGGGTGCACTGTGCAGTGGCTGTCAGGGTGGGGTGCACTGTGCAGTGTCTGCCAGCGTGGGGTGCAGTGTCTGCCAGCGTGGGGTGCAGTGTCTGCCAGGGTGGGGTGCACTGTGCAGTGTCTGCCAGGTTGGGGTGCAATGTGTAGTGTCTCCCAGGGTGGGGTGCACTGTGCAGTGTCTGCCAGGAAGGGGTGCACTGTGCAGTGTTTGCCAGGGTGGGGTGCACTGTGCAGTGTCTGCCAGCGTGGGGTGCACTGTGTAGTGTGTCTGCCAGCGTGAGGTGCACTGTGCAGTGTCTCCCAGGGTGGGGTACACTGCGCTGCAGTGTCTGCCAGGGTGGGGTGTGCACTGTGCAGTGTCTGCCAAGGTGGGGTG
This sequence comes from Chirona hameri, assembly GCA_036785665.1. Lineage (NCBI taxonomy): Eukaryota > Metazoa > Arthropoda > Thecostraca > Balanomorpha > Balanidae > Chirona > Chirona hameri. The sequence continues at coordinate 65,565 of JAXIVJ010000891.1, forward strand.
CACTGTGTAGTGTCTCCCAGGGTGAGGTGCACTGTGCAGTGTCTGCCAGGGTGGGGTGCACTGTGCAGTGTCTGCCAGGGTGGGGTGCAGTGTCTGCCAGGGTGGGGTTCAGTGTCTGCCAGCGTGGGGTGCACTGTGCAGTGTCTCCCAGGGTGGAGTGCACTGTGCAGTGTCTGTCAGGATAGGATGCACTGTGCAGTGTTTGCCAGGGTGGGGTGCACTGTGCAGGGTCTGCCAGGGTGGGGTGCACTGTGCAGTGTCTGCCAGGGTGGGGTGCAGTGTCTGCCATCGTAAGGTGCACTGTGCAGTGTCTGCCAGGGTGGGGTGCAGTGTCTGCCAGTGTGGGGTGCATGTGCAGTGTCTGCCAGGGTGGGGTACACTGTGCAGTGTCTGCCAGCGTGGGGTGCACTGTGCAGTATCTGCTAGCGTGGGGTGCACTGTGCAGTGTCTGCCAGGGTGGAGTACACTGTGCAGTGTCTGCCAAAGTGGGGTGCAGTGTCTGCCAGTGTGGGTTGCACTGTGCAGTGTCTGCCAGGGTGGGGTGCAGTGTCTGCCAGCGTGGGGTGCACTGTGCAGTGTCTGCCAGGGTGGGGTACACTGTACAGTGTCTGCCAGCGTGGGTTGCACTGTGCAATGTCTGCCAGGGTGGGGTGCAGAGTCTGCCAGCGTGGGGTGCACTGTGCAGTGTCTGCCAGGGTGGAGTACACTGTGCAGTATCTGCCAGGGTGGGGTGCAGTGTCTGCCAGCGTGGGGTGCAGTGTCTGCCAGCGTGGGGTGCACTGTGCAGTTTCTGCCAGCGTGGGGGGCACTGTGCAGTGTCTGCCAGGGTGGGGTGCACTGTGCAGTGTCTGCAAGGGTGGGGTGCAGTGTCTGTCAGGGTGGGGTGCACTGTGCAGTGTCTCTCAGGGTAGGGTCACTGTGCAGTGTCTGCCAGCGTGGGGTGCACTATGTAGTGTGTGTCTGCCAGCGTGGGGTGCACTGTGCAGTGTCTGCCAGGGTGTGGTGCACTGTGCAGTGTCTGCCAGGGTGGGGTGCAGTGTCTGCCAGTGTGGGGTTCAGTGTCTGCCAGGGTGGGGTGCAGTGTCTGCCAGCGTGGGGTGCACTGTGCAGTGGCTGTCAGGGTGGGGTGAACTGTGCAGTGTCTACCAGCGTGGGGTGCAGTGTCTGCCAGCGTGGGGTGCAGTGTCTGCCAGGGTGGGGTGCACTGTGCAGTGTCTGCCAGGGTGGGGTGCACTGTGCAGTGTCTCCCAGGGTAAGGTGCACTGTGCAGTGTCTGCCAGGGTGGGGTGCACTGTGCAGTGTTTGCCAGGGTGGGGTGCACTGTGCAGTGTCTGCCAGGGTGGGGTGCAGTGTCTGCCAGCGTGGGGTGCACTGTGCAGTGTCTGCCAGGGTGGGGTGCACTGTGCAGTGTCTCCCAGGGTGGGGTGCACTGTGCAGTGTTTGCCAGGGTGGGGTGCACTGTGCAGTGTCTGCCAGCGTGTGGTGCACTATGTAGTGTGTGTCAGCTAGCGTGGGGTGCACTGTGCAGTGTCTGCCAGGGTGGGATGCACTGTGCAGTGTTTGGCAGGGTGGGGTGCACTGTGCAGTGTCTGCTAGGGTGGGGTGCACTGTGCAGTGTCTGCCAGGGTGGGGTGCACTGTGCAGTGTCTGCCAGGGTGGAGTACACTGTGCAGTGTCTGCCAAAGTGGGGTGCAGTGTCTGCCAGTGTGGGTTGCACTGTGCAGTGTCTGACAGGGTGGGGTGCACTGTGTAGTGTCTCCCAGGGTGGGGTGCACTGTGAAGTGTCTTCCAAGGTGGGGTGTACTGTGCTGCAGTGTCTGCCAGGGTGGGGTGCACTGTGCAGTGTCTGCCAGGGTGGAGTACACTGTGCAGTGTCTGCCAGGGTGGGGTGCAGTGTCTGCCAGCGTGGGGTGCACTGTGCAGTGTCGGTCAGGGTGGGGTGCACTGTGCAGTGTCTGCCAGGGTGGGGTGCACTGTGCAGTGTCTGCCAGGGTGGGGTGCACTGTGTAGTGTCTGCCAGGGTGGGGTGCACTGTGCAGTGTCTGCCAGGGTGGGGTGCAATGTGTAGTGTCTCCCAGGGTGGGGTGCACTGTGCAGTGTCTGCCAGAGTGGTGTGCACTGTGTAGTGTCTCCCAGGGTGGGGTGCACTGTGCAGTGTCTGCCAGGGTGGGATGCACTGTGCAGTATTTGGCAGGGTGGGATGCACTGTGCAGTGTCTGCCAGGGTGTGGTGCACTGTGCAGTGTCTGCCAGAGTGGGGTGCAGTGTCTGCCAGGGTGGGGTGCACTGTGCAGTGTCTGCCAGGGTGGGGTACATTGTGCAGTGTCTGCCAGGGTGGGGTTCAGTGTCTGCCAGGGTGGGGTGCAGTGTCTGCCAGCGTGGGGTGCAGTGTCTGCCAGCGTGGGGTGCAGTGTCTGCCAGGGTGGGGTGCACTGTGCAGTGTCTGCCAGGGTGGGGTGCAATGTGTAGTGTCTCCCAGGGTGGGGTGCACTGTGCAGTGTCTGCCAGGAAGGGGTGCACTGTGCAGTTTTTGCCAGGGTGGGGTGCACTGTGCAGTGTCTGCCAAGGTGGGGTGCACTGTGTAGTGTCTCCCAGGGTGAGGTGCACTGTGCAGTGTCTGCCAGGGTGGGGTGCACTGTGCTGCATTGTCTGCCAGGGTGGGGTGCACTGTGCAGTGTCTGCCAGGGTAGGGTGCACTGTGCAGTGTTTGCCAGGGTGGAGTGCACTGTGCAGTGTCTGCCAGCGTGGGTTGCAGTGTCTGCTAGAGTGGGGTGCACTGTGCAGTGTCTCCCAGGGTGGGGTGCACTGTGTAGTGTCTCCCAGGGTGGGGTGCACTGTGCAGTGTCTGCCAAGGTGGGGTGTACTGTGCTGCAGTGTCTGCCAGGGTGGGGTGCACTGTGCAGTGTCTGCCAGGGTGGGGTGCAATGTGTAGTGTCTCCCAGGGTGGGGTGCACTGTGCAGTGTCTGCCAGAGTGGTGTGCACTGTGTAGTGTCTCCCAGGGTGGGGTGCACTGTGCAGTGTCTGCCAGGGTGGGATGCACTGTGCAGTATTTGGCAGGGTGGGATGCACTGTGCAGTGTCTGCCAGGGTAGGGTGCACTGTGCAGTGTTTGCCAGGGTGGGGTGCACTGTGCAGTGTCTCCCAGGGTGGGGTGCACTGTGTAGTGTCTCCCAGGGTGGGGTGCACTGTGCAGTGTCTGCCAAGGTGGGGTGTACTGTGCTGCATTGTCTGCCAGGGTGGGGTGCACTGTGCAGTGTCTGCCAGGGTAGGGTGCACTGTGCAGTGTTTGCCAGGGTGGGGTGCACTGTGCAGTGTCTGCCAGCGTGGGGTGCACTGTGTAGTGTGTCTGCCAGCGTAAGGTGCACTGTGCAGTGTCTCCCAGGGTGGGGTGCACTGCGCTGCAGTGTCTGCCAGGGTGGGGTGTGCACTGTGCAGTTTCTGCCAAGGTGGGGTGCACTGTGTAGTGTCTCCCAGGGTGGGGTGCACTGTGCAGTGTATGCCAGGGTGGGGTGCACTGTGCTGCAGTGTCTGCCAGGGTGGGGTGTGCACTGTGCAGTCTCTGACAGGGTGGGGTGCACTGTGTAGTGTCTCCCAGGGTGGGGTGCACTGTGCAGTGTCTGCCAAGGTGGGGTGTACTGTGCTGCAGTGTCTGCCAGGGTGGGGTGCACTGTGCAGTGTCTGACAGGGTGGGGTGCACTGTGCAGTGTCTGCCAGCGTGGGGTGCACTGTGCAGTGTCTGCCAGGGTGGAGTACACTGTGCAGTGTCTGCCAGGGTGGGGTGCAGTGTCTGCCAGCGTGGGGTGCACTGTGCAGTGTCTGCCAGGGTGGGGTACATTGTGCAGTGTCTGCCAGGGTGGGGTGCACTGTGCAGTGTCTGCCAGGGTGGGGTGCAGTGTATGCCAGCGTGGGGTGCACTGTGCAGTGTCTGCCAGGGTGGAGCACACTGTGCAGTGTCTGCCAGGGTGGGGTGCAGTGTCTGCCAGCGTGGGGTGCACTGTGCAGTGTCGGTCAGGGTGGGGTGCACTGTGCAGTGTCTGCCAGGGTGGGGTGCACTGTGCAGTGTCTGCCAGGGTGGGGTGCACTGTGTAGTGTCTCCCAGGGTGGGGTGCACTGTGCAGTGTCTGCCAGGGTGGGATGCACTGTGCAGTGTTTGGCAGGGTGGGGTGCACTGTGCAGTGTTTGCCAGGGTGGGGTGCACTGTGCAGTGTCTGCCAGCGTGGGGTGCACTGTGTAGTGTGTCTGCCAGCGTAAGGTGCACTGTGCAGTGTCTCCCAGGGTGGGGTGCACTGCGCTGCAGTGTCTGCCAGGGTGGGGTGTGCACTGTGCAGTTTCTGCCAAGGTGGGGTGCACTGTGTAGTGTCTCCCAGGGTGGGGTGCACTGTGCAGTGTATGCCAGGGTGGGGTGCACTGTGCTGCAGTGTCTGCCAGGGTGGGGTGTGCACTGTGCAGTCTCTGACAGGGTGGGGTGCACTGTGTAGTGTCTCCCAGGGTGGGGTGCACTGTGCAGTGTCTGCCAAGGTGGGGTGTACTGTGCTGCAGTGTCTGCCAGGGTGGGGTGCACTGTGCAGTGTCTGACAGGGTGGGGTGCACTGTGCAGTGTCTGCCAGCGTGGGGTGCACTGTGCAGTGTCTGCCAGGGTGGAGTACACTGTGCAGTGTCTGCCAGGGTGGGGTGCAGTGTCTGCCAGCGTGGGGTGCACTGTGCAGTGTCGGTCAGGGTGGGGTGCACTGTGCAGTGTCTGCCAGGGTGGGGTGCACTGTGCAGTGTCTGCCAGGGTGGGGTGCACTGTGTAGTGTCTGCCAGGGTGGGGTGCACTGTGCAGTGTCTGCCAGGGTAAGGTGCAGTGTCTGCCAGGGTGGGGTTCAGTGTCTGTCAGGGTGGGGTGCAGTGTCTGCCAGTGTGGGGTGCACTGTGCAGTGGCTGTCAGGGTGGGGTGCACTGTGCAGTATCTGCCAGCGTGGGGTGCAGTGTCTGCCAGCGTGGGGTGCAGTGTCTGCCAGCGTGGGGTGCAGTGTCTGCCAGGGTGGGGTGCACTGTGCAGTGTCTGCCAGGGTGGGGTGCAATGTGTAGTGTCTCCCAGGGTGGGGTGCACTGTGCAGTGTCTGCCAGGAAGGGGTGCACTGTGCAGTGTTTGCCAGGGTGGGGTGCACTGTGCAGTGTCTGCCAGCGTGGGGTGCACTGTGTAGTGTGTCTGCCAGCATGAGGTGCACTGTGCAGTGTCTCCCAGGGTGGGGTACACTGCGCTGCAGTGTCTGCCAGGGTGGGGTGTGCACTGTGCAGTGTCTGCCAAGGTGGGGTGCACTGTGTAGTGTCTCCCAGGGTGAGGTGCACTGTGCAGTGTCTGCCAGGGTGGGGTGCACTGTGCAGTGTCTGCCAGGGTGGGGTGCAGTGTCTGCCAGGGTGGGGTTCAGTGTCTGCCAGCGTGGGGTGCACTGTGCAGTGTCTCCCAGGGTGGGGTGCACTGTGCAGTGTCTGTCAGGATAGGATGCACGGTGCAGTGTTTGCCAGGGTGGGGTGCACTGTGCAGGGTCTGCCAGGGTGGGGTGCACTGTGCAGTGTCTGCCAGGGTGGGTTGCAGTGTCTGCCAGCGTAAGGTGCACTGTGCAGTGTCTGCCAGGGTGGAGTGCACTGTGCAGTGTCTGCCAGGGTGGGTGCAGTGTCTGCTAGCGTGGGGTGCACTGTGCAGTGTCTGCCAGGGTGGGGTGCAGTGTCTGCCAGTGTGGAGTGCATGTGCAGTGTCTGCCAGGGTGGAGCACACTGTGCAGTGTCTGCCAGGTTGGGGTGCAGTGTCTGCCACCGTGGGGTGCACTGTGCAGTGTCGGTCAGGGTGGGGTGCACTGTGCAGTGTCTGCCAGGGTGGGGTGCACTGTGCAGTGTCTGCCAGGGTGGGGTGCACTGTGTAGTGTCTCCCAGGGTGGGGTGCACTGTTCAGTGTCTGCCAGGGTAGGATGCACTGTGCAGTGTTTGGCAGGGTGGGGTGCACTGTGCAGTGTCTGCCAGGGTGGGGTGCACTGTGCAGTGTCTGCCAGGGTGGGGTGCACTGTGCAGTGTCTGCCAGGGTGGAATGCATTGTGCAGTGTCTGCCAGCGTGGGGTGCACTGTGCAGTTTCTGCCAGGGTGGGGTGCACTGTGCAGTGTCTGCCAGGGTGGGGTGCACTGTGCAGTGTTTGCCAGGGTGGGGTGCACTGTGCAGTGTCTGCCAGCGTGTGGTGCACTGTGTAGTGTGTGTCAGCTAGCGTGGGGTGCACTGTGCAGTGTCTCCCAGGGTGGGGTGCACTGTGCTGCAGTGTCTGCCATGGTGGGGTGTGCACTGTGCAGTGTCTGACAGGGTGGGGTGCACTGTGTAGTGTCTCCCAGGGTGGGGTGCACTGTGAAGTGTCTGCCAAGGTGGGGTGTACTGTGCTGCAGTGTCTGCCAGGGTGGGGTGCACTGTGTAGTGTCTGCCAGGGTGGAGTACACTGTGCAGTGTCTGCCAGGGTGGGGTGCAGTGTCTGCCAGCGTGGGGTGCACTGTGCAGTGTCGGTCAGGGTGGGGTGCACTGTGCAGTGTCTGCCAGGGTGGGGTGCACTGTGCAGTGTCTGCCAGGGTGGGGTGCACTGTGTAGTGTCTGCCAGGGTGGGGTGCACTGTGCAGTGTCTGCCAGGGTGAGGTGCAGTGTCTGCCAGGGTGGGGTTCAGTGTCTGCCAGGGTGGGGTGCAGTGTCTGCCAGCGTGGGGTGCAGTGTCTGCCAGCGTGGGGTGCAGTGTCTGCCAGCGTGGGGTGCAGTGTCTGCCAGCGTGGGGTGCAGTGTCTGCCAGGGTGGGGTGCACTGTGCAGTGTCTGCCAGGGTGGGGTGCAATGTGTAGTGTCTCCCAGGGTGGGGTGCACTGTGCAGTGTCTGGCAGGAAGGGGTGCACTGTGCAGTGTTTGCCAGGGTGGGGTGCACTGTGCAGTGTCTGCCAGCGTGGGGTGCACTGTGTAGTGTGTCTGCCAGCGTGAGGTGCACTGTGCAGTGTCTCCCAGGGTGGGGTACACTGCGCTGCAGTGTCTGCCAGGGTGGGGTGTGCACTGTGCAGTGTCTGCCAAGGTGGGGTGCACTGTGTAGTGTCTCCCAGGGTGGGGTGCACTGTGCAGTGTCTGCCAGGGTGGGATGCACTGTGCAGTGTTTGGCAGGGTGGGGTGCACTGTGCAGTGTCTGCCAGGGTGGGGTGCACTGTGCAGTGTCTGCCAGGGTGGGGTGCACTGTGCAGTGTCTGCCAGGGTGGAATGCACTGTGCAGTGTCTGCCAGCGTGGGGTGCACTGTGCAGTGTCTGCCAGGGTGGGGTGCACTGTGCAGTGTCTGCCAGGGTGGGGTGCAGTGTTTGCCAGCGTGAGGTGCACTGTGCAGTGTCTGCCAGGGTGAGGTGCACTGTGCAGTGTCTGCCAGGGTGGGGTGTAGTGTCTGCCAGGGTGGGTGCACTGTGTAGTGTCTCCCAGGGTGGGGTGCACCGTGCAGTGTCTGCCAGGGTGGGGTACACTGTGCAGTGTCTGCCAGCGTGGGGTGCACTGTGCAGTGTCTGCCAGCGTGGGGTGCACTGTGCAGTGTCTGCCAGGGTGGAGTACACTGTGCAGTGTCTGCCAAAGTGGGGTGCAGTGTCTGCCAGTGTGGGTTGCACTGTGCAGTGTCTGCCAGGGTGGGGTGCAGTGTCTGCCAGCGTGGGGTGCACTGTGCAGTGTCTGCCAGCGTGGGTTGCACTGTGCAGTGTCTGCCAGGGTGGGGTGCAGTGTCTGCCAGCGTGGGGTGCACTGTGCAGTGTCTGCCAGGGTGGAGAACACTGTGCAGTGTCTGCCAGGGTGGGGTGCAGTGTCTGCCAGCGTGGGGTGCAGTGTCTGCCAGCGTGGGGTGCACTGTGCAGTGTCGGTCAGGGTGGGGTGCACTGTGCATTGTCTGCCAGGGTGGGGTGCACTGTGCAGTGTCTGCCAGGGTGGGGTGCACTGTGTAGTGTCTGCCAGGGTGGGGTGCACTGTGCAGTGTCTGCCAGGGTGAGGTGCAGTGTCTGCCAGGGTGGGGTTCAGTGTCTGTCAGGGTGGGGTGCCGTGTCTGCCAGTGTGGGGTGCACTGTGCAGTGGCTGTCAGGGTGGGGTGCACTGTGCAGTGTCTGCCAGCGTGGGGTGCAGTGTCTGCCAGCGTGGGGTGCAGTGTCTGCCAGCGTGGGGTGCAGTGTCTGCCAGGGTGGAGTACACTGTGCAGTGTCTGCCAGGGTGGGGTGCAGTGTCTGCCAGCGTGGGGTGCACTGTGCAGTGTCGGTCAGGGTGGGGTGCACTGTGCAGTGTCTGCCAGGGTGGGGTGCACTGTGCAGTGTCTGCCAGGGTGGGGTGCACTGTGTAGTGTCTGCCAGGGTGGGGTGCACTGTGCAGTGTCTGCCAGGGTGGGGTGCAATGTGTAGTGTCTCCCAGGGTGGGGTGCACTGTGCAGTGTCTGCCAGAGTGGTGTGCACTGTGTAGTGTCTCCCAGGGTGGGGTGCACTGTGCAGTGTCTGCCAGGGTGGGATGCACTGTGCAGTATTTGGCAGGGTGGGATGCACTGTGCAGTGTCTGCCAGGGTGTGGTGCACTGTGCAGTGTCTGCCAGAGTGGGGTGCAGTGTCTGCCAGGGTGGGGTGCACTGTGCAGTGTCTGCCAGGGTGGGGTACATTGTGCAGTGTCTGCCAGGGTGGGGTTCAGTGTCTGCCAGGGTGGGGTGCAGTGTCTGCCAGCGTGGGGTGCAGTGTCTGCCAGCGTGGGGTGCAGTGTCTGCCAGGGTGGGGTGCACTGTGCAGTGTCTGCCAGGGTGGGGTGCAATGTGTAGTGTCTCCCAGGGTGGGGTGCACTGTGCAGTGTCTGCCAGGAAGGGGTGCACTGTGCAGTTTTTGCCAGGGTGGGGTGCACTGTGCAGTGTCTGCCAAGGTGGGGTGCACTGTGTAGTGTCTCCCAGGGTGAGGTGCACTGTGCAGTGTCTGCCAGGGTGGGGTGCACTGTGTTGCATTGTCTGCCAGGGTGGGGTGCACTGTGCAGTGTCTGCCAGGGTAGGGTGCACTGTGCAGTGTTTGCCAGGGTGGAGTGCACTGTGCAGTGTCTGCCAGCGTGGGTTGCAGTGTCTGCTAGAGTGGGGTGCACTGTGCAGTGTCTCCCAGGGTGGGGTGCACTGTGTAGTGTCTCCCAGGGTGGGGTGCACTGTGCAGTGTCTGCCAAGGTGGGGTGTACTGTGCTGCAGTGTCTGCCAGGGTGGGGTGCACTGTGCAGTGTCTGCCAGGGTGGGGTGCAATGTGTAGTGTCTCCCAGGGTGGGGTGCACTGTGCAGTGTCTGCCAGAGTGGTGTGCACTGTGTAGTGTCTCCCAGGGTGGGGTGCACTGTGCAGTGTCTGCCAGGGTGGGATGCACTGTGCAGTATTTGGCAGGGTGGGATGCACTGTGCAGTGTCTGCCAGGGTAGGGTGCACTGTGCAGTGTTTGCCAGGGTGGGGTGCACTGTGCAGTGTCTCCCAGGGTGGGGTGCACTGTGTAGTGTCTCCCAGGGTGGGGTGCACTGTGCAGTGTCTGCCAAGGTGGGGTGTACTGTGCTGCATTGTCTGCCAGGGTGGGGTGCACTGTGCAGTGTCTGCCAGGGTAGGGTGCACTGTGCAGTGTTTGCCAGGGTGGGGTGCACTGTGCAGTGTCTGCCAGCGTGGGGTGCACTGTGTAGTGTGTCTGCCAGCGTAAGGTGCACTGTGCAGTGTCTCCCAGGGTGGGGTGCACTGCGCTGCAGTGTCTGCCAGGGTGGGGTGTGCACTGTGCAGTTTCTGCCAAGGTGGGGTGCACTGTGTAGTGTCTCCCAGGGTGGGGTGCACTGTGCAGTGTATGCCAGGGTGGGGTGCACTGTGCTGCAGTGTCTGCCAGGGTGGGGTGTGCACTGTGCAGTCTCTGACAGGGTGGGGTGCACTGTGTAGTGTCTCCCAGGGTGGGGTGCACTGTGCAGTGTCTGCCAAGGTGGGGTGTACTGTGCTGCAGTGTCTGCCAGGGTGGGGTGCACTGTGCAGTGTCTGACAGGGTGGGGTGCACTGTGCAGTGTCTGCCAGCGTGGGGTGCACTGTGCAGTGTCTGCCAGGGTGGAGTACACTGTGCAGTGTCTGCCAGGGTGGGGTGCAGTGTCTGCCAGCGTGGGGTGCACTGTGCAGTGTCTGCCAGGGTGGGGTACATTGTGCAGTGTCTGCCAGGGTGGGGTGCACTGTGCAGTGTCTGCCAGGGTGGGGTGCAGTGTATGCCAGCGTGGGGTGCACTGTGCAGTGTCTGCCAGGGTGGAGCACACTGTGCAGTGTCTGCCAGGGTGGGGTGCAGTGTCTGCCAGCGTGGGGTGCACTGTGCAGTGTCGGTCAGGGTGGGGTGCACTGTGCAGTGTCTGCCAGGGTGGGGTGCACTGTGCAGTGTCTGCCAGGGTGGGGTGCACTGTGTAGTGTCTCCCAGGGTGGGGTGCACTGTGCAGTGTCTGCCAGGGTGGGATGCACTGTGCAGTGTTTGGCAGGGTGGGGTGCACTGTGCAGTGTTTGCCAGGGTGGGGTGCACTGTGCAGTGTCTGCCAGCGTGGGGTGCACTGTGTAGTGTGTCTGCCAGCGTAAGGTGCACTGTGCAGTGTCTCCCAGGGTGGGGTGCACTGCGCTGCAGTGTCTGCCAGGGTGGGGTGTGCACTGTGCAGTTTCTGCCAAGGTGGGGTGCACTGTGTAGTGTCTCCCAGGGTGGGGTGCACTGTGCAGTGTATGCCAGGGTGGGGTGCACTGTGCTGCAGTGTCTGCCAGGGTGGGGTGTGCACTGTGCAGTCTCTGACAGGGTGGGGTGCACTGTGTAGTGTCTCCCAGGGTGGGGTGCACTGTGCAGTGTCTGCCAAGGTGGGGTGTACTGTGCTGCAGTGTCTGCCAGGGTGGGGTGCACTGTGCAGTGTCTGACAGGGTGGGGTGCACTGTGCAGTGTCTGCCAGCGTGGGGTGCACTGTGCAGTGTCTGCCAGGGTGGAGTACACTGTGCAGTGTCTGCCAGGGTGGGGTGCAGTGTCTGCCAGCGTGGGGTGCACTGTGCAGTGTCGGTCAGGGTGGGGTGCACTGTGCAGTGTCTGCCAGGGTGGGGTGCACTGTGCAGTGTCTGCCAGGGTGGGGTGCACTGTGTAGTGTCTGCCAGGGTGGGGTGCACTGTGCAGTGTCTGCCAGGGTAAGGTGCAGTGTCTGCCAGGGTGGGGTTCAGTGTCTGTCAGGGTGGGGTGCAGTGTCTGCCAGTGTGGGGTGCACTGTGCAGTGGCTGTCAGGGTGGGGTGCACTGTGCAGTATCTGCCAGCGTGGGGTGCAGTGTCTGCCAGCGTGGGGTGCAGTGTCTGCCAGCGTGGGGTGCAGTGTCTGCCAGGGTGGGGTGCACTGTGCAGTGTCTGCCAGGGTGGGGTGCAATGTGTAGTGTCTCCCAGGGTGGGGTGCACTGTGCAGTGTCTGCCAGGAAGGGGTGCACTGTGCAGTGTTTGCCAGGGTGGGGTGCACTGTGCAGTGTCTGCCAGCGTGGGGTGCACTGTGTAGTGTGTCTGCCAGCATGAGGTGCACTGTGCAGTGTCTCCCAGGGTGGGGTACACTGCGCTGCAGTGTCTGCCAGGGTGGGGTGTGCACTGTGCAGTGTCTGCCAAGGTGGGGTGCACTGTGTAGTGTCTCCCAGGGTGAGGTGCACTGTGCAGTGTCTGCCAGGGTGGGGTGCACTGTGCAGTGTCTGCCAGGGTGGGGTGCAGTGTCTGCCAGGGTGGGGTTCAGTGTCTGCCAGCGTGGGGTGCACTGTGCAGTGTCTCCCAGGGTGGGGTGCACTGTGCAGTGTCTGTCAGGATAGGATGCACGGTGCAGTGTTTGCCAGGGTGGGGTGCACTGTGCAGGGTCTGCCAGGGTGGGGTGCACTGTGCAGTGTCTGCCAGGGTGGGTTGCAGTGTCTGCCAGCGTAAGGTGCACTGTGCAGTGTCTGCCAGGGTGGAGTGCACTGTGCAGTGTCTGCCAGGGTGGGTGCAGTGTCTGCTAGCGTGGGGTGCACTGTGCAGTGTCTGCCAGGGTGGGGTGCAGTGTCTGCCAGTGTGGAGTGCATGTGCAGTGTCTGCCAGGGTGGGGTACACTGTGCAGTGTCTGCCAGCGTGGGGTGCACTGTGCAGTATCTGCTAGCGTGGGGTGCACTGTGCAGTGTCTGCCAGGGTGGAGTACACTGTGCAGTGTCTGCCAAAGTGGGGTGCAGTGTCTGCCAGTGTGGGTTGCACTGTGCAGTGTCTGTTAGGGTGGGGTGCAGTGTCTGCCAGCGTGGGGTGCACTGTGCAGTGTCTGCCAGGGTGGGGTACACTGTACAGTGTCTGCCAGCGTGGGTTGCACTGTGCAGTGTCTGCCAGGGTGGGGTGCAGAGTCTGCCAGCGTGGGGTGCACTGTGCAGTGTCTGCCAGGGTGGAGTACACTGTGCAGTATCTGCCAGGGTGGGGTGCAGTGTCTGCCAGCGTGGGTGCAGTGTCTGCCAGCGTGGGGTGCACTGTGCAGTTTCTGCCAGCGTGGGGGGCACTGTGCAGTGTCTTCCAGGGTGGGGTGCACTGTGCAGTGTCTGCAAGGGTGGGGTGCAGTGTCTGTCAGGGTGGGGTGCACTGTGCAGTGTCTCTCAGGGTGGGGTCACTGTGCAGTGTCTGCCAGCGTGGGGTGCACTATGTAGTGTGTGTCTGCCAGCGTGGGGTGCACTGTGCAGTGTCTGCCAGGGTGGGGTGCACTGTGCAGTGTCTGCCAGGGTGGGGTGCAGTGTCTGCCAGGGTGGGGTTCAGTGTCTGCCAGGGTGGGGTGCAGTGTCTGCCAGCGTGGGGTGCACTGTGCAGTGGCTGTCAGGGTGGGGTGAACTGTGCAGTGTCTACCAGCGTGGGGTGCAGTGTCTGCCAGCGTGGGGTGCAGTGTCTGCCAGCGTGGGGTGCAGTGTCTGCCAGGGTGGGGTGCACTGTGCAGTGTCTGCCAGGGTGGGGTGCACTGTGCAGTGTCTCCCAGGGTAAGGTGCACTGTGCAGTGTCTGCCAGGGTGGGGTGCACTGTGCAGTGTTTGCCAGGGTGGGGTGCACTGTGCAGTGTCTGCCAGGGTGGGGTGCTGTGTCTGCCAGCGTGGGGTGCACTGTGCAGTGTCTGCCAGGGTGGGGTGCACTGTGCAGTGTCTGCCAGGGTGGGGTGCACTGTGCAGTGTTTGCCAGGGTGGGGTGCACTGTGCAGTGTCTGCCAGCGTGTGGTGCACTATGTAGTGTGTGTCAGCTAGCGTGGGGTGCACTGTGCAGTGTCTCCCAGGGTGGGGTGCACTGTGCTGCAGTGTCTGCCAGGGTGGGGTGTGCACTGTGCAGTGTCTGACAGGGTGGGGTGCACTGTGTAGTGTCTCCCAGGGTGGGGTGCACTGTGAAGTGTCTTCCAAGGTGGGGTGTACTGTGCTGCAGTGTCTGCCAGGGTGGGGTGCACTGTGCAGTGTCTGCCAGGGTGGAGTACACTGTGCAGTGTCTGCCAGGGTGGGGTGCAGTGTCTGCCAGCGTGGGGTGCACTGTGCAGTGTCGGTCAGGGTGGGGTGCACTGTGCAGTGTCTGCCAGGGTGGGGTGCACTGTGCAGTGTCTGCCAGGGTGGGGTGCACTGTGTAGTGTCTGCCAGGGTGGGGTGCACTGTGCAGTGTCTGCCAGGCTGAGGTGCAGTGTCTGCCAGGGTGGGGTGCACTGTGCAGTGTTTGCCAGGGTGGGGTGCACTGTGCAGTGTCTGCCAGCGTGTGGTGCACTGTGTAGTGTGTGTCAGCTAGCGTGGGGTGCACTGTGCAGTGTCTCCCAGGGTGGGGTGCACTGTGCTGCAGTGTCTGCCATGGTGGGGTGTGGGACTGTGCAGTGTCTGACAGGGTGGGGTGCACTGTGTAGTGTCTCCCAGGGTGGGGTGCACTGTGAAGTGTCTGCCAAGGTGGGGTGTACTGTGCTGCAGTGTCTGCCAGGGTGGGGTGCACTGTGAAGTGTTTTCCAAGGTGGGGTGTACTGTGCTGCAGTGTCTGCCAGGGTGGGGTGCACTGTGTAGTGTCTGCCAGGGTGGAGTACACTGTGCAGTGTCTTCCAGGGTGGGGTGCAGTGTCTGCCAGCGTGGGGTGCACTGTGCAGTGTCGGTCAGGGTGGGGTGCACTGTGCAGTGTCTGCCAGGGTGGGGTGCACTGTGCAGTGTCTGCCAGGGTGGGGTGCACTGTGTAGTGCCTGCCAGGGTGGGGTGCACTGTGCAGTGTCTGCCAGGGTGAGGTGCAGTGTCTGCCAGGGTGGGGTTCAGTGTCTGCCAGGGTGGGGTGCAGTGTCTGCCAGCGTGGGGTGCAGTGTCTGCCAGCTTGGGGTGCAGTGTCTGCCAGCGTGGGGTGCAGTGTCTGCCAGCGTGGGGTGCAGTGTCTGCCAGGGTGGGGTGCACTGTGCAGTGTCTGCCAGGGTGGGGTGCAATGTGTAGTGTCTCCCAGGGTGGGGTGCACTGTGCAGTGTCTGCCAGGAAGGGGTGCACTGTGCAGTGTTTGCCAGGGTGGGGTGCACTGTGCAGTGTCTGCCAGCGTGGGGTGCACTGTGTAGTGTGTCTGCCAGCGTGAGGTGCACTGTGCAGTGTCTCCCAGGGTGGGGTACACTGCGCTGCAGTGTCTGCCAGGGTGGGGTGTGCACTGTGCAGTGTCTGCCAAGGTGGGGTGCACTGTGTAGTGTCTCCCAGGGTGAGGTGCACTGTGCAGTGTCTGCCAGGGTGGGGTGCACTGTGCTGCATTGTCTGCCAGGGTGGGGTGCACTGTGCAGTGTCTGCCAGGGTAGGGTGCACTGTGCAGTGTTTGCCAGGGTGGAGTGCACTGTGCAGTGTCTGCCAGCGTGGGTTGCAGTGTCTGCTAGAGTGGGGTGCACTGTGCAGTGTCTCCCAGGGTGGGGTGCACTGTGTAGTGTCTCCCAGGGTGGGGTGCACTGTGCAGTGTCTGCCAAGGTGGGGTGTACTGTGCTGCAGTGTCTGTCAGGGTGGGGTGCACTGTGCAGTGTCTGCCAGGGTGGGGTGCAATGTGTAGTGTCTCCCAGGGTGGGGTGCACTGTGCAGTGTCTGCCAGAGTGGTGTGCACTGTGTAGTGTCTCCCAGGGTGGGGTGCACTGTGCAGTGTCTGCCAGGGTGGGATGCACTGTGCAGTATTTGGCAGGGTGGGATGCACTGTGCAGTGTCTGCCAGGGTGTGGTGCACTGTGCAGTCTCTGCCAGGGTGGGGTGCAGTGTCTGCCAGGGTGGGGTGCACTGTGCAGTGTCTGCCAGGGTGGGGTACATTGTGCAGTGTCTGCCAGGGTGGGGTGCACTGTGCAGTGTCTGCCAGGGTGGGGTGCAGTGTCTGCCAGCGTGGGGTGCACTGTGCAGTGTCTGCCAGGGTGGAGCACACTGTGCAGTGTCTGCCAGGGTGGGGTGCAGTGTCTGCCAGCGTGGGGTGCACTGTGCAGTGTCGGTCAGGGTGGGGTGCACTGTGCAGTGTCTGCCAGGGTGGGGTGCACTGTGCAGTGTCTGCCAGGGTGGGGTGCACTGTGTAGTGTCTCCCAGGGTGGGGTGCACTGTGCAGTGTCTGCCAGGGTGGGATGCACTGTGCAGTGTTTGGCAGGGTGGGGTGCACTGTGCAGTGTCTGCCAGGGTGGGGTGCACTGTGCAGTGTCTGCCAGGGTGGGGTGCACTGTGCAGTGTCTGCCAGGGTGGAATGCACTGTGCAGTGTCTGCCAGCGTGGGGTGCACTGTGCAGTGTCTGCCAGGGTGGGGTGCACTGTGCAGTTTCTGCCAGGGTGGGGTGCAGTGTTTGCCAGCGTGAGGTGCACTGTGCAGTGTCTGCCAGGGTGGGGTGCACTGTGCAGTGTCTGCCAGGGTGGGGTGTAGTGTCTGCCAGGGTGGGTGCACTGTGTAGTGTCTCCCAGGGTGGGGTGCACCGTGCAGTGTCTGCCAGGGTGGGGTACACTGTGCAGTGTCTGCCAGCGTGGGGTGCACTGTGCAGTGTCTGCCAGCGTGGGGTGCACTGTGCAGTGTCTGCCAGGGTGGAGTACACTGTGCAGTGTCTGCCAAAGTGGGGTGCAGTGTCTGCCAGTGTGGGTTGCACTGTGCAGTGTCTGCCAGCGTGGGGTGCACTGTGTAGTGTGTCTGCCAGCGTGAGGTGCACTGTGCAGTGTCTCCCAGGGTGGGGTACACTGCGCTGCAGTGTCTGCCAGGGTGGGGTGTGCACTGTGCAGTGTCTGCCAAGGTGGGGTGCACTGTGTAGTGTCTCCCAGGGTGAGGTGCACTGTGCAGTGTCTGCCAGGGTGGGGTGCACTGTGCTGCATTGTCTGCCAGGGTGGGGTGCACTGTGCAGTGTCTGCCAGGGTAGGGTGCACTGTGCAGTTTTTGCCAGGGTGGGGTGCACTGTGCAGTGTCTGCCAGCGTGTGGTGCCCTGTGTAGTGTGTGTCTGCCAGCGTGGGGTGCACTGTGCAGTGTCTCCCAGGGTGGGGTGCACTGTGTAGTGTCTCCCAGGGTGGGGTGCACTGTGCAGTGTCTCCCAAGGTGGGGTGTACTGTGCTGCAGTGTCTGCCAGGGTGGGGTGCACTGTGCAGTGTCTGCCAGGGTGGGGTGCAATGTGTAGTGTCTCCCAGGGTGGGGTGCACTGTGCAGTGTCTGCCAGAGTGGTATGCACTGTGTAGTGTCTCCCAGGGTGGGGTGCACTGTGCAGTGTCTGCCAGGGTGGGATGCACTGTGCAGTATTTGGCAGGGTGGAATGCACTGTGCAGTGTCTGCCAGGGTGTGGTGCACTGTGCAGTGTCTGCCAGGGTGGGGTGCAGTGTCTGCCAGGGTGGGGTGCACTGTGCAGTGTCTGCCAGGGTGGGGTACATTGTGCAGTGTCTGCCAGCGTGGGGTGCACTGTGCAGTGTCTGCCAGGGTGGGGTGCAGTGTCTGCCAGCGTGGGGTGCACTGTGCAGTGTCTGACAGGGTGGAGCACACTGTGCAGTGTCTGCCAGGTTGGGGTGCAGTGTCTGCCACCGTGGGGTGCACTGTGCAGTGTCTGCCAGGGTGGGGTGCACTGTGTAGTGTCTTGCTGGGTGGGGTGCACTGTGCAGTGTCTGCCAGGGTGAGGTGCAGTGTCTGCCAGGGTGGGGTTCCGTGTCTGCCAGCGTGGGGTGCAGTGTCTGCCAGCGTGGGGTGCAGTGTCTGCCAGCGTGGGGTGCAGTGTCTGCCAGCGTGGGGTGCAGTGTCTGCCAGGGTGGGGTGCACTGTGCAGTGTCTGCCAGGGTGGGGTGCAATGTGTAGTGTCTCCCAGGGTGGGGTGCACTGTGCAGTGTCTGCCAGGAAGGGGTGCACTGTGCAGTGTTTGCCAGGGTGGGGTGCACTGTGCAGTGTCTGCCAGCGTGGGGTGCACTGTGTAGTGTGTCTGCCAGCGTGAGGTGCACTGTGCAGTGTCTCTCAGGGTGGGGTACACTGCGCTGCAGTGTCTGCCAGGGTGGGGTGCACTGTGTAGTGTCTCCCAGGGTGAGGTGCACTGTGCAGTGTCTGCCAGGGTGGGGTGCACTGTGCTGCATTGTCTGCCAGGGTGGGGTGCACTGTGCAGTGTCTGCCAGGGTAGGGTGCACTGTGCAGTGTTTGCAAGGGTGGAGTGCACTGTGCAGTGTCTGCCAGCGTGGGTTGCAGTGTCTGCTAGAGTGGGGTGCACTGTGCAGTGTCTCCCAGGGTGGGGTGCACTGTGTAGTGTCTCCCAGGGTGGGGTGCACTGTGCAGTGTCTGCCAAGGTGGGGTGTACTGTGCTGTAGTGTCTGCCAGGGTGGGGTGCACTGTGCAGTGTCTGCCAGGGTGGGGTGCAATGTGTAGTGTCTCCCAGGGTGGGGTGCACTGTGCAGTGTCTGCCAGAGTGGTGTGCACTGTGTAGTGTCTCCCAGGGTGGGGTGCACTGTGCAGTGTCTGCCAGGGTGGGATGCACTGTGCAGTATTTGGCAGGGTGGGATGCACTGTGCAGTGTCTGCCAGGGTGTGGTGCACTGTGCAGTGTCTGCCAGGGTGGGGTGCAGTGTCTGCCAGGGTGGGGTGCACTGTGCAGTGTCTGCCAGGGTGGGGTACATTGTGCAGTGTCTGCCAGGGTGGGGTGCACTGTGCAGTGTCTGCCAGGGTGGGGTGCAGTGTCTGCCAGCGTGGGGTGCACTGTGCAGTGTCTGCCAGGGTGGAGCACACTGTGCAGTGTCTGCCAGGGTGGGGTGCCGTGTCTGCCAGCGTGGGGTGCACTGTGCAGTGTCGGTCAGGGTGGGGTGCACTGTGCAGTGTCTGCCAGGGTGGGGTGCACTGTGCAGTGTCTGCCAGGGTGGGGTGCACTGTGTAGTGTCTCCCAGGGTGGGGTGCACTGTGCAGTGTCTGCCAGGGTGGGATGCACTGTGCAGTGTTTGGCAGGGTGGGGTGCACTGTGCAGTGTTTGCCAGGGTGGGGTGCACTGTGCAGTGTCTGCCAGCGTGGGGTGCACTGTGTAGTGTGTCTGCCAGCGTAAGGTGCACTGTGCAGTGTCTCCCAGGGTGGGGTGCACTGCGCTGCAGTGTCTGCCAGGGTGGGGTGTGCACTGTGCAGTGTCTGCCAAGGTGGGGTGCACTGTGTAGTGTCTCCCAGGGTGGGGTGCACTGTGCAGTGTCTGCCAGGGTGGGGTGCACTGTGCTGCAGTGTCTGCCAGGGTGGGGTGCAGTGTCTGCCAGCGTGGGGTGCACTGTGCAGTGTCTGCCAGGGTGGGGTGCACTGTGCAGTGTCTGCCAGGGTGGGGTGCAGTGTCTGCCAGCGTGAGGTGCACTGTGCAGTGTCTGCCAGGGTGGGGTGCAGTGTCTGCCAGGGTGGGGTGCGGTGTCTGCCAGGGTGGGGTGAACTGTGCAGTGTATGCGAGGGTGGGGTGCACTGTGCAGTGTCTGCCAGGGTGGGGTTCAGTGTCTGCCAGCGTCGGGTGCACTGTGTAGTGTCTCCCAGGGTGGGGTGCACTGTGCAATGTCTGCCAGGGTGGGGTGCAGTGTCTGCCAGGGTGGGTGCACTGTGTAGTGTCTCCCAGGGTGGGGTGCACTGTGCAGTGTCTGCCATGGTGGAGTGCACTGTGCAGTGTCTGCCAGGGTGGGGTGCAGTGTCTGCCAGGGTGGGGTTCAGTGTCTGCCAGGGTGGGGTGCAGTGTCTGCCAGCGTGGGGTGCACTGTGCAGTGTCTGTCAGGGTGGGATGTCCTGTGCAGTGTGCCAGCGTGGGGTACAATGTCTGTCAGGGTGGGGTTCAGTGTCTGCCAGCGTGGGGTGCAGTGTCTGCCAGGGTGGGGTGCACTGTGCAGTATCTGCCAAGGTGGGGTGCAATGTGTAGTGTCTGCCAGGGTGGGGTGCACTGTGCAGTGTCTGCCAGGGTAGGGTGCACTGTGCAGTGTTTGCCAGGGTGGGGTGCACTGTGCAGTGTCTGTCAGCGTGGGGTGCACTGTGTAGTGTGTGTCTGCCAGCGTGGGGTGCACTGTGCAGTGTCTCCCAGGGTGGGGTGCACTGTGCTGCAGTGTCTGCCAGGGTGGGGTGTGCCCTTCGCAGTGTCTGCCAGGGTGGGGTGCACTGTGAAGTGTCTGCCAGGGTGGGGTCCAGTGTCTGCCAGGGTGGGGTGCACTGTGAAGTGTTTGCCAGGGTGGGGTGCACTGTGCATTGTCTGCCAGGGTATGGTGCACTGTGCAGTGTCTGCCAGGGTGGGGTGCAGTGTCTGCCAGCGTGGGGTGCACTGTGCAGTGTCAGCCAGGGTGGGGTGCATTGTGCAGTGTCTGCCAGGGTTGGGTGCAGTGTCTGCCAGCGTGAGGTGCACTGTGCAGTGTCTGCCAGGGTGGGGTGCACTGTGCAGTTTCTGCCAGGGTGGGGTGCAGTGTTTGCCAGCGTGAGGTGCACTGTGCAGTGTCTGCCAGGGTGGGGTGCACTGTGCAGTGTCTGCCAGGGTGGGGTGTAGTGTCTGCCAGGGTGGGTGCACTGTGTAGTGTCTCCCAGGGTGGGGTGCACCGTGCAGTGTCTGCCAGGGTGGGGTACACTGTGCAGTGTCTGCCAGCGTGGGGTGCACTGTGCAGTGTCTGCCAGCGTGGGGTGCACTGTGCAGTGTCTGCCAGGGTGGAGTACACTGTGCAGTGTCTGCCAAAGTGGGGTGCAGTGTCTGCCAGTGTGGGTTGCACTGTGCAGTGTCTGCCAGCGTGGGGTGCACTGTGTAGTGTGTCTGCCAGCGTGAGGTGCACTGTGCAGTGTCTCCCAGGGTGGGGTACACTGCGCTGCAGTGTCTGCCAGGGTGGGGTGTGCACTGTGCAGTGTCTGCCAAGGTGGGGTGCACTGTGTAGTGTCTCCCAGGGTGAGGTGCACTGTGCAGTGTCTGCCAGGGTGGGGTGCACTGTGCTGCATTGTCTGCCAGGGTGGGGTGCACTGTGCAGTGTCTGCCAGGGTAGGGTGCACTGTGCAGTTTTTGCCAGGGTGGGGTGCACTGTGCAGTGTCTGCCAGCGTGTGGTGCCCTGTGTAGTGTGTGTCTGCCAGCGTGGGGTGCACTGTGCAGTGTCTCCCAGGGTGGGGTGCACTGTGTAGTGTCTCCCAGGGTGGGGTGCACTGTGCAGTGTCTCCCAAGGTGGGGTGTACTGTGCTGCAGTGTCTGCCAGGGTGGGGTGCACTGTGCAGTGTCTGCCAGGGTGGGGTGCAATGTGTAGTGTCTCCCAGGGTGGGGTGCACTGTGCAGTGTCTGCCAGAGTGGTATGCACTGTGTAGTGTCTCCCAGGGTGGGGTGCACTGTGCAGTGTCTGCCAGGGTGGGATGCACTGTGCAGTATTTGGCAGGGTGGAATGCACTGTGCAGTGTCTGCCAGGGTGTGGTGCACTGTGCAGTGTCTGCCAGGGTGGGGTGCAGTGTCTGCCAGGGTGGGGTGCACTGTGCAGTGTCTGCCAGGGTGGGGTACATTGTGCAGTGTCTGCCAGCGTGGGGTGCACTGTGCAGTGTCTGCCAGGGTGGGGTGCAGTGTCTGCCAGCGTGGGGTGCACTGTGCAGTGTCTGACAGGGTGGAGCACACTGTGCAGTGTCTGCCAGGTTGGTGTGCAGTGTCTGCCACCGTGGGGTGCACTGTGCAGTGTCTGCCAGGGTGGGGTGCACTGTGTAGTGTCTTGCTGGGTGGGGTGCACTGTGCAGTGTCTGCCAGGGTGAGGTGCAGTGTCTGCCAGGGTGGGGTTCCGTGTCTGCCAGCGTGGGGTGCAGTGTCTGCCAGCGTGGGGTGCAGTGTCTGCCAGCGTGGGGTGCAGTGTCTGCCAGCGTGGGGTGCAGTGTCTGCCAGGGTGGGGTGCACTGTGCAGTGTCTGCCAGGGTGGGGTGCAATGTGTAGTGTCTCCCAGGGTGGGGTGCACTGTGCAGTGTCTGCCAGGAAGGGGTGCACTGTGCAGTGTTTGCCAGGGTGGGGTGCACTGTGCAGTGTCTGCCAGCGTGGGGTGCACTGTGTAGTGTGTCTGCCAGCGTGAGGTGCACTGTGCAGTGTCTCTCAGGGTGGGGTACACTGCGCTGCAGTGTCTGCCAGGGTGGGGTGTGCACTGTGCAGTGTCTGCCTAGGTGGGGTGCACTGTGTAGTGTCTCCCAGGGTGAGGTGCACTGTGCAGTGTCTGCCAGGGTGGGGTGCACTGTGCTGCATTGTCTGCCAGGGTGGGGTGCACTGTGCAGTGTCTGCCAGGGTAGGGTGCACTGTGCAGTGTTTGCAAGGGTGGAGTGCACTGTGCAGTGTCTGCCAGCGTGGGTTGCAGTGTCTGCTAGAGTGGGGTGCACTGTGCAGTGTCTCCCAGGGTGGGGTGCACTGTGTAGTGTCTCCCAGGGTGGGGTGCACTGTGCAGTGTCTGCCAAGGTGGGGTGTACTGTGCTGTAGTGTCTGCCAGGGTGGGGTGCACTGTGCAGTGTCTGCCAGGGTGGGGTGCAATGTGTAGTGTCTCCCAGGGTGGGGTGCACTGTGCAGTGTCTGCCAGAGTGGTGTGCACTGTGTAGTGTCTCCCAGGGTGGGGTGCACTGTGCAGTGTCTGCCAGGGTGGGATGCACTGTGCAGTATTTGGCAGGGTGGGATGCACTGTGCAGTGTCTGCCAGGGTGTGGTGCACTGTGCAGTGTCTGCCAGGGTGGGGTGCAGTGTCTGCCAGGGTGGGGTGCACTGTGCAGTGTCTGCCAGGGTGGGGTACATTGTGCAGTGTCTGCCAGGGTGGGGTGCACTGTGCAGTGTCTGCCAGGGTGGGGTGCAGTGTCTGCCAGCGTGGGGTGCACTGTGCAGTGTCTGCCAGGGTGGAGCACACTGTGCAGTGTCTGCCAGGGTGGGGTGCCGTGTCTGCCAGCGTGGGGTGCACTGTGCAGTGTCGGTCAGGGTGGGGTGCACTGTGCAGTGTCTGCCAGGGTGGGGTGCACTGTGCAGTGTCTGCCAGGGTGGGGTGCACTGTGTAGTGTCTCCCAGGGTGGGGTGCACTGTGCAGTGTCTGCCAGGGTGGGATGCACTGTGCAGTGTTTGGCAGGGTGGGGTGCACTGTGCAGTGTTTGCCAGGGTGGGGTGCACTGTGCAGTGTCTGCCAGCGTGGGGTGCACTGTGTAGTGTGTCTGCCAGCGTAAGGTGCACTGTGCAGTGTCTCCCAGGGTGGGGTGCACTGCGCTGCAGTGTCTGCCAGGGTGGGGTGTGCACTGTGCAGTGTCTGCCAAGGTGGGGTGCACTGTGTAGTGTCTCCCAGGGTGGGGTGCACTGTGCAGTGTCTGCCAGGGTGGGGTGCACTGTGCTGCAGTGTCTGCCAGGGTGGGGTGCAGTGTCTGCCAGCGTGGGGTGCACTGTGCAGTGTCTGCCAGGGTGGGGTGCACTGTGCAGTGTCTGCCAGGGTGGGGTGCAGTGTCTGCCAGCGTGAGGTGCACTGTGCAGTGTCTGCCAGGGTGGGGTGCAGTGTCTGCCAGGGTGGGGTGCGGTGTCTGCCAGGGTGGGGTGAACTGTGCAGTGTATGCGAGGGTGGGGTGCACTGTGCAGTGTCTGCCAGGGTGGGGTTCAGTGTCTGCCAGCGTCGGGTGCACTGTGTAGTGTCTCCCAGGGTGGGGTGCACTGTGCAATGTCTGCCAGGGTGGGGTGCAGTGTCTGCCAGGGTGGGTGCACTGTGTAGTGTCTCCCAGGGTGGGGTGCACTGTGCAGTGTCTGCCATGGTGGAGTGCACTGTGCAGTGTCTGCCAGGGTGGGGTGCAGTGTCTGCCAGGGTGGGGTTCAGTGTCTGCCAGGGTGGGGTGCAGTGTCTGCCAGCGTGGGGTGCACTGTGCAGTGTCTGTCAGGGTGGGATGTCCTGTGCAGTGTGCCAGCGTGGGGTACAATGTCTGTCAGGGTGGGGTTCAGTGTCTGCCAGCGTGGGGTGCAGTGTCTGCCAGGGTGGGGTGCACTGTGCAGTATCTGCCAAGGTGGGGTGCAATGTGTAGTGTCTGCCAGGGTGGGGTGCACTGTGCAGTGTCTGCCAGGGTAGGGTGCACTGTGCAGTGTTTGCCAGGGTGGGGTGCACTGTGCAGTGTCTGTCAGCGTGGGGTGCACTGTGTAGTGTGTGTCTGCCAGCGTGGGGTGCACTGTGCAGTGTCTCCCAGGGTGGGGTGCACTGTGCTGCAGTGTCTGCCAGGGTGGGGTGTGCCCTTCGCAGTGTCTGCCAGGGTGGGGTGCACTGTGAAGTGTCTGCCAGGGTGGGGTCCAGTGTCTGCCAGGGTGGGGTGCACTGTGAAGTGTTTGCCAGGGTGGGGTGCACTGTGCATTGTCTGCCAGGGTATGGTGCACTGTGCAGTGTCTGCCAGGGTGGGGTGCAGTGTCTGCCAGCGTGGGGTGCACTGTGCAGTGTCAGCCAGGGTGGGGTGCATTGTGCAGTGTCTGCCAGGGTTGGGTGCAGTGTCTGCCAGCGTGAGGTGCACTGTGCAGTGTCTGCCAGGGTGGGGTGCACTGTGCAGTGTCTGCCAGGGTGGGGTTCAGTATCTGCCAGGGTGGGTGCACTGTGTAGTGTCTCTTAGGGTGGGGTGCACTGTGCAGTGTCTGCTAGGGTGGGGCGCACTGTGCAGTGTCTGCCAGGGTGGAGTGCACTGTGCAGTGTCTGCCAGGGTGGGGTGCAGTGTCTGCCAGCGTGGGGTGCACTGTGCAGTGTCTGTCAGGGTGGGATGCACTGTGCAGTGTGCCAGCGTGGGGTACAATGTCTGTCAGGGTGGGGTTCAGTGTCTGCCAGCTTGGGGTGCAGTGTCTGCCAGCGTGGGGTGCAGTGTCTGCCAGGGTGGGGTGCACTGTGTAGTGTGTCTGCCAGCGTGGTGTGCACTGTGCAGTGTCTCCCAAGGTGGGGTGCACTGTGCTGCAGTGTCTGCCAGGGTGGGGTGTGCACTGTGCAGTGTCTGCCAAGGTGGGGTGCACTGTGTAGTGTCTCCCAGGGTGGGGTGCACTGTGCAGTGTCTGCCAGGGTGGGGTGCACTGTGCTGCAGTGTCTGCCAGGGTGGGGTGCACTGTGCAGTGTCTGCCAGGGTGGGGTGCAATGTCTAGTGTCTCCCAGGGTGGGGTGCACTGTGCAGTGTCTCCCAGGGTGGGGTGCACTGTGCTGCAGTGTCTGGCAGGGTGGGGTGTGCACTGTGCAGTGTCTGCCAGGGTGGGGTGCACTGTGTAGTGTCTCCCAGGGTGGGGTGCACTGTGCAGTGTCTGCCAAGGTGAGGTGCACTGTGCTGCAGTGTCTGCCTGGGTGGGGTGCACTGTGCAGTGTCTGCCAGGGTGGGGTGCAATGTGTAGTGTCTCCCAGGGTGGGGTGCACTGTGCAGTGTCTGCCAGGGTGGGGTGCATTGTGTAGTGTCTCCCAGGGTGGGGTGCACTGTGCAGTGTCTGTCAGGGTGGGGTGCAGTGTCTGCCAGGGTGGGGTGCACTGTGCAGTGTCTGCCAGGGTGGAATGCACTGTGCATTGTCTGCCAGGGTGGGGTGCAGTGTCTGCCAGCGTGGGGTGCACTGTGCAGTGTCTGCCAGGGTGGGGTGCACTGTGCAGTGTCTGCCAGGGTGGGGTGCAGTGTCTGCCAGCGTGAGGTGCACTGTGCAGTGTCTGCCAGGGTGGGGTGCGGTGTCTGCCAGGGTGGGGTGCACTGTGCAGTGTATGCCAGGGTGGGGTGCACTGTGCAGTGTCTGCCAGGGTGGGGTGCAGTGTCTGCCAGCGTGAGGTGCACTGTGCAGTGTCTGCCAGGGTGGGGTGCGGTGTCTGCCAGGGTGGGGTTCAGTGTCTGCCAGCGTCGGGTGCACTGTGTAGTGTCTCCCAGGGTGGGGTGCACTGTGAAGTGTCTGCCAGGGTGGGGTGCAGTGTCTGCCAGCGTGGGGTGCAGTGTCTGCCAGGGTGGGTGCACTGTGTAGTGTCTCCCAGGGTGGGGTGCACTGTGCAGTGTCTGCCAGGGTGGAGTGCACTGTGCAGTGTCTGCCAGGGTGGGGTGCAGTGTCTGCCGGGGTGGGGTTCAGTGTCTGCCAGGGTGGGGTGCAGTGTCTGCCAGCGTGGGGTGCACTGTGCAGTGTCTGTCAGGGCGGGATGCACTGTGCAGTGTGCCAGCGTGGAGTACAATGTCTGTCAGGGTGGGGTTCAGTGTCTGCCAGCGTGGGGTGCAGTGTCTGCCAGCGTGGGGTGCAGTGTCTGCCAGGGTGGGGTGCACTGTGCAGTATCTGCCAGGGTGGGGTGCACTGTGCAGTGTCTGCCAAGGTAGGGTGCACTGTGTAGTGTCTCCCAGGGTGGGGTGCACTGTGCAGTGTCTGCCAGGGTGGGGTGCACTGTGCTGCAGTGTCTGCCAGGGTGGGGTGCACTGTGCAGTGTCTGCCAGGGTAGGGTGCACTGTGCAGTGTCTGTCAGGGTGGGGTGCACTGTGCAATGTCTGCCAGGGTGGGGTGCACTGTGTAGTGTCTCCCAGGGTGGGGTGCACTGTGCAGTGTCTGCCAAGGTGGGGTGCACTGTGCAGTGTTTGCCAGGGTGGGGTGCACTGTGCAGTGTCTGCCAGCGTGGGGTGCACTGTGTAGTGTGTGTCTGCCAGCGTGGGGTGCACTGTGCAGTGTCTCCCAGGGTGGGGTGCACTGTGCTGCAGTGTCTGCCAGGGTGGGGTGCAATGTGTAGTGTATCCCAGGGTGGGTGCACTGTGCAGTGTCTGCCAGGGTTGGGTGCACTGTGCAGTGTCTGCCAGGGTGGGGCGCACTGTGTAGTGTCTCCCAGGGTGGAATGCACTGTGCAGTGTCTGCCAGGGTAGGGTGCAGTGTCTGCCAGGGTGGGGTGCACTGTGCAGTGTCTGCCAGGGTGGAATGCACTGTGCAGTGTCTGCTAGGGTGGGGTGCAGTGTCTGCCAGCGTGGGGTGCACTGTGCAGTGTCTGCCAGGGGGGGGGGGGTGCATTGTGCAGTGTCTGCCAGGGTGGGGTGCAGTGTCTGCCAGCGTGAGGTGCACTGTGCAGTGTCTGCCAGGGTGGGGTGCGGTGTCTGCCAGGGTGGGGTGCGGTGTCTGCCAGGGTGGGGTGCACTGTGCAGTGTATGCGAGGGTGGGGTGCACTGTGCAGTGTCTGCCAGGGTGGGGTTCAGTGTCTGCCAGCGTCGGGTGCACTGTGTAGTGTCTCCCAGGGTGGGGTGCACTGTGCAATGTCTGCCAGGGTGGGGTGCAGTGTCTGCCAGGGTGGGTGCACTGTGTAGTGTCTCCCAGGGTGGGGTGCACTGTGCAGTGTCTGCCATGGTGGAGTGCACTGTGCAGTGTCTGCCAGGGTTGGGTGCAGTGTCTGCCAGGGTGGGGTTCAGTGTCTGCCAGGGTGGGGTGCAGTGTCTGCCAGCGTGGGGTGCACTGTGCAGTGTCTGTCAGGGTGGGATGCACTGTGCAGTGTGCCAGCGTGGGGTACAATGTCTGTCAGGGTGGGGTGCAGTGTCTGCCAGGGTGGGGTGCACTGTGCAGTATCTGCCAAGGTGGGGTGCAATGTGTAGTGTCTGCCAGGGTGGGGTGCACTGTGCAGTGTCTGCCAGGGTAGGGTGCACTGTGCAGTGTTTGCCAGGGTGGGGTGCACTGTGCAGTGTCTGCCAGCGTGGGGTGCACTGTGTAGTGTGTGTCTGCCAGCGTGGGGTGCACTGTGCAGTGTCTCCCAGGGTGGGGTGCACTGTGCTGCAGTGTCTGCCAGGGTGGGGTGTGCCCTGTGCAGTGTCTGCCAGGGTGGGGTGCACTGTGCAGTGTCTGCCAGGGTGGGGTCCAGTGTCTGCCAGGGTGGGGTGCACTGTTAAGTGTTTGCCAGGGTGGGGTGCACTGTGCAGTGTCTGCCAGGGTATGGTGCACTGTGCAGTGTCTGCCAGGGTGGGGTGCAGTGTCTGCCAGCGTGGGGTGCACTGTGCAGTGTCAGCCAGGGTGGGGTGCACTGTGCAGTGTCTGCCAGGGTGGGGTGCACTGTGCAGTGTTTGCCAGGGTGGGGTGCACTGTGCAGTGTCTGCCAGGGTGGGGTTCAGTGTCTGCCAGCGTGGGGTGCACTGTGCAGTGTCTCCCAGGGTGGGGTGCACTGTGCAGTGTCTGTCAGGATAGGATGCACTGTGCAGTGTTTGCCAGGGTGGGGTGCACTGTGCAGGGTCTGCCAGGGTGGGGTGCACTGTGCAGTGTCTGCCAGGGTGGGGTGCAGTGTCTGCCAGCGCGGGGTGCAGTGTCTGCCAGCGTGGGGTGCAGTGTCTGCCAGGGTGGGGTGCACTGTGCAGTGTCTGCCAGGGTGGGGTGCAATGTATAGTGTCTCCCAGGGTGGGGTGCACTGTGCAGTGTCTGCCAGGGTGGGGTGCACTGTGCAGTGTTTGCCAGGGTGGGGTGCACTGTGCAGTGTCTGCCAGCGTGGGGTGCACTTTGTAGTGTGTCTGCCAGCGTAAGGTGCACTGTGCAGTGTCTCCCAGGGTGGGGTGCACTGCGCAGTGTCTGCCAGGAAGGGGTGCACTGTGCAGTGTTTGCCAGGGTGGGGTGCACTGTGCAGTGTCTGCCAGCGTGGGGTGCACTGTGTAGTGTCTCCCAGGGTGGGGTGCACTGTGCAGTGTCTGCCAGGGTGAGGTGCACTGTGCTGCAGTGTCTGCCAGGGTGGGGTGTGCACTGTGCAGTCTCTGACAGGTTGGGGTGCACTGTGTAGTGTCTCCCAGGGTGGGGTGCACTGTGCAGTGTCTGCCAAGGTGGGGTGTACTGTGCTGCAGTGTCTGCCAGGGTGGGGTGCACTGTGCAGTGTCTGCCAGGGTGGAGTACACTGTGCAGTGTCTGCCAGGGTGGGGTGCAGTGTCTGCCAGCGTGGGGTGCACTGTGCAGTGTCGGTCAGGGTGGGGTGCACTGTGCAGTGTCTGCCAGGGTGGGGTGCACTGTGCAGTGTCTGCCAGGGTGGGGTGCACTGTGTAGTGTCTGCCAGGGTGGGGTGCACTGTGCAGTGTCTGCCAGGGTGAGGTGCAGTGTCTGCCAGGGTGGGGTTCAGTGTCTGTCAGGGTGGGGTGCCGTGTCTGCCAGTGTGGGGTGCACTGTGCAGTGGCTGTCAGGGTGGGGTGCACTGTGCAGTGTCTGCCAGCGTGGGGTGCAGTGTCTGCCAGCGTGGGGTGCAGTGTCTGCCAGCGTGGGGTGCAGTGTCTGCCAGGGTGGGGTTCACTGTGCAGTGTCTGCCAGGGTGGGGTACAATGTGTAGTGTCTCCCAGGGTGGGGTGCACTGTGCAGTGTCTGCCAGGAAGGGGTGCACTGTGCAGTGTTTGCCAGGGTGGGGTGCACTGTGCAGTGTCTGCCAGCGTGGGGTGCACTGTGTAGTGTGTCTGCCAGCGTGAGGTGCACTGTGCAGTTTTTGCCAGGGTGGGGTGCACTGTGCAGTGTCTGCCAGCGTGTGGTGCACTGTGTAGTGTGTGTCTGCCAGCGTGGGGTGCACTGTGCAGTGTCTCCCAGGGTGGGGTGCACTGTGTAGTGTCTCCCAGGGTGGGGTGCACTGTGCAGTGTCTGCCAAGGTGGGGTGTACTGTGCTGCAGTGTCTGCCAGGGTGGGGTGCACTGTGCAGTGTCTGCCAGGGTGGGGTGCAATGTGTAGTGTCTCCCAGGGTGGGGTGCACTGTGCAGTGTCTGCCAGAGTGGTGTGCACTGTGTAGTGTCTCCCAGGGTGGGGTGCACTGTGCAGTGTCTGCCAGGGTGGGATGCACTGTGCAGTATTTGGCAGGGTGGAATGCACTGTGCAGTGTCTGCCAGGGTGTGGTGCACTGTGCAGTGTCTGCCAGGGTGGGGTGCAGTGTCTGCCAGGGTGGGGTGCACTGTGCAGTGTCTGCCATTGTGGGGTACATTGTGCAGTGTCTGCCAGCGTGGGGTGCACTGTGCAGTGTCTGCCAGGGTGAGGTGCAGTGTCTGCCAGCGTGGGGTGCACTGTGCAGTGTCTGCCAGGGTGGAGCACACTGTGCAGTGTCTGCCAGGTTGGGGTGCAGTGTCTGCCACCGTGGGGTGCACTGTGCAGTGTCGGTCAGGGTGGGGTGCACTGTGCAGTGTCTGCCAGGGTGGGGTGCACTGTGCAGTGTCTGCCAGGGTGGGGTGCACTGTGTAGTGTCTCCCAGGGTGGGGTGCACTGTTCAGTGTCTGCCAGGGTAGGATGCACTGTGCAGTGTTTGGCAGGGTGGGGTGCACTGTGCAGTGTCTGCCAGGGTGGGGTGCACTGTGCAGTGTCTGCCAGGGTGGGGTGCACTGTGCAGTGTCTGCCAGGGTGGAATGCATTGTGCAGTGTCTGCCAGCGTGGGGTGCACTGTGCAGTTTCTGCCAGGGTGGGGTGCACTGTGCAGTGTCTGCCAGGGTGGGGTGCACTGTGCAGTGTTTGCCAGGGTGGGGTGCACTGTGCAGTGTCTGCCAGCGTGTGGTGCACTGTGTAGTGTGTGTCAGCTAGCGTGGGGTGCACTGTGCAGTGTCTCCCAGGGTGGGGTGCACTGTGCTGCAGTGTCTGCCATGGTGGGGTGTGCACTGTGCAGTGTCTGACAGGGTGGGGTGCACTGTGTAGTGTCTCCCAGGGTGGGGTGCACTGTGAAGTGTCTGCCAAGGTGGGGTGTACTGTGCTGCAGTGTCTGCCAGGGTGGGGTGCACTGTGTAGTGTCTGCCAGGGTGGAGTACACTGTGCAGTGTCTGCCAGGGTGGGGTGCAGTGTCTGCCAGCGTGGGGTGCACTGTGCAGTGTCGGTCAGGGTGGGGTGCACTGTGCAGTGTCTGCCAGGGTGGGGTGCACTGTGCAGTGTCTGCCAGGGTGGGGTGCACTGTGTAGTGTCTGCCAGGGTGGGGTGCACTGTGCAGTGTCTGCCAGGGTGAGGTGCAGTGTCTGCCAGGGTGGGGTTCAGTGTCTGCCAGGGTGGGGTGCAGTGTCTGCCAGCGTGGGGTGCAGTGTCTGCCAGCGTGGGGTGCAGTGTCTGCCAGCGTGGGGTGCAGTGTCTGCCAGCGTGGGGTGCAGTGTCTGCCAGGGTGGGGTGCACTGTGCAGTGTCTGCCAGGGTGGGGTGCAATGTGTAGTGTCTCCCAGGGTGGGGTGCACTGTGCAGTGTCTGGCAGGAAGGGGTGCACTGTGCAGTGTTTGCCAGGGTGGGGTGCACTGTGCAGTGTCTGCCAGCGTGGGGTGCACTGTGTAGTGTGTCTGCCAGCGTGAGGTGCACTGTGCAGTGTCTCCCAGGGTGGGGTACACTGCACTGCAGTGTCTGCCAGGGTGGGGTGTGCACTGTGCAGTGTCTGCCAAGGTGGGGTGCACTGTGTAGTGTCTCCCAGGGTGGGGTGCACTGTGCAGTGTCTGCCAGGGTGGGATGCACTGTGCAGTGTTTGGCAGGGTGGGGTGCACTGTGCAGTGTCTGCCAGGGTGGGGTGCACTGTGCAGTGTCTGCCAGGGTGGGGTGCACTGTGCAGTGTCTGCCAGGGTGGAATGCACTGTGCAGTGTCTGCCAGCGTGGGGTGCACTGTGCAGTGTCTGCCAGGGTGGGGTGCACTGTGCAGTGTCTGCCAGGGTGGGGTGCAGTGTTTGCCAGCGTGAGGTGCACTGTGCAGTGTCTGCCAGGGTGAGGTGCACTGTGCAGTGTCTGCCAGGGTGGGGTGTAGTGTCTGCCAGGGTGGGTGCACTGTGTAGTGTCTCCCAGGGTGGGGTGCACCGTGCAGTGTCTGCCAGGGTGGGGTACACTGTGCAGTGTCTGCCAGCGTGGGGTGCACTGTGCAGTGTCTGCCAGCGTGGGGTGCACTGTGCAGTGTCTGCCAGGGTGGAGTACACTGTGCAGTGTCTGCCAAAGTGGGGTGCAGTGTCTGCCAGTGTGGGTTGCACTGTGCAGTGTCTGCCAGGGTGGGGTGCAGTGTCTGCCAGCGTGGGGTGCACTGTGCAGTGTCTGCCAGCGTGGGTTGCACTGTGCAGTGTCTGCCAGGGTGGGGTGCAGTGTCTGCCAGCGTGGGGTGCACTGTGCAGTGTCTGCCAGGGTGGAGAACACTGTGCAGTGTCTGCCAGGGTGGGGTGCAGTGTCTGCCAGCGTGGGGTGCAGTGTCTGCCAGCGTGGGGTGCACTGTGCAGTGTCTGTCAGGGTGGGGTGCACTGTGCAGTGTCTCTCAGGGTGGGGTCACTGTGCAGTGTCTGCCAGCGTGGGGTGCACTATGTAGTGTGTGTCTGCCAGCCTGGGGTGCACTTTGCAGTGTCTGCCAGGGTGGGGTGCACTGTGCAGTGTCTGCCAGGGTGGGGTGCACTGTGCAGTGTCTGCCAGGGTGGGGTGCAGTGTCTGCCAGGGTGGGGTTCAGTGTCTGCCAGGGTGGGTGCAGTGTCTGCCAGCGTGGGGTGCACTGTGCAGTGGCTGTCAGGGTGGGGTGCACTGTGCAGTGTCTGCCAGCGTGGGGTGCAGTGTCTGCCAGCGCGGGGTGCAGTGTCTGCCAGCGTGGGGTGCAGTGTCTGCCAGGGTGGGGTGCACTGTGCAGTGTCTGCCAGGGTGGGGTGCAATGTGTAGTGTCTCCCAGGGTGGGGTGCACTGTGCAGTGTCTGCCAGGGTGGGGTGCACTGTGCAGTGTTTGCCAGGGTGGGGTGCACTGTGCAGTGTCTGCCAGCGTGGGGTGCACTGTGTAGTGTGTCTGCCAGCGTAAGGTGCACTGTGCAGTGTCTCCCAGGGTGGGGTGCACTGCGCTGCAGTGTCTGCCAGGGTGGGGTGTGCACTGTGCAGTGTCTGCCAAGGTGGGGTGCACTGTGTAGTGTCTCCCAGGGTGGGGTGCACTGTGCAGTGTCTGCCAGGGTGGGGTGCACTGTGCTGCAGTGTCTGCCAGGGTGGGGTGTGCACTGTGCAGTCTCTGACAGGTTGGGGTGCACTGTGTAGTGTCTCCCAGGGTGGGGTGCACTGTGCAGTGTCTGCCAAGGTGGGGTGTACTGTGCTGCAGTGTCTGCCAGGTTGGGGTGCACTGTGCAGTGTCTGCCAGGGTGGAGTACACTGTGCAGTGTCTGCCAGGGTGGGGTGCAGTGTCTGCCAGCGTGGGGTGCACTGTGCAGTGTCGGTCAGGGTGGGGTGCACTGTGCATTGTCTGCCAGGGTGGGGTGCACTGTGCAGTGTCTGCCAGGGTGGGGTGCACTGTGTAGTGTCTGCCAGGGTGGGGTGCACTGTGCAGTGTCTGCCAGGGTGAGGTGCAGTGTCTGCCAGGGTGGGGTTCAGTGTCTGTCAGGGTGGGGTGCCGTGTCTGCCAGTGTGGGGTGCACTGTGCAGTGGCTGTCAGGGTGGGGTGCACTGTGCAGTGTCTGCCAGCGTGGGGTGCAGTGTCTGCCAGCGTGGGGTGCAGTGTCTGCCAGCGTGGGGTGCAGTGTCTGCCAGGGTGGGGTGCACTGTGCAGTGTCTGCCAGGGTGGGGTACAATGTGTAGTGTCTCCCAGGGTGGGGTGCACTGTGCAGTGTCTGCCAGGAAGGGGTGCACTGTGCAGTGTTTGCCAGGGTGGGGTGCACTGTGCAGTGTCTGCCAGCGTGGGGTGCACTGTGTAGTGTGTCTGCCAGCGTGAGGTGCACTGTGCAGTGTCTCCCAGGGTGGGGTACACTGCGCTGCAGTGTCTGCCAGGGTGGGGTGTGCACTGTGCAGTGTCTGCCAAGGTGGGGTGCACTGTGTAGTGTCTCCCAGGGTGAGGTGCACTGTGCAGTGTCTGCCAGGGTGGGGTGCACTGTGCTGCATTGTCTGCCAGGGTGGGGTGCACTGTGCAGTGTCTGCCAGGGTAGGGTGCACTGTGCAGTTTTTGCCAGGGTGGGGTGCACTGTGCAGTGTCTGCCAGCGTGTGGTGCCCTGTGTAGTGTGTGTCTGCCAGCGTGGGGTGCACTGTGCAGTGTCTCCCAGGGTGGGGTGCACTGTGTAGTGTCTCCCAGGGTGGGGTGCACTGTGCAGTGTCTGCCAAGGTGGGGTGTACTGTGCTGCAGTGTCTGCCAGGGTGGGGTGCACTGTGCAGTGTCTGCCAGGGTGGGGTGCAATGTGTAGTGTCTCCCAGGGTGGGGTGCACTGTGCAGTGTCTGCCAGAGTGGTATGCACTGTGTAGTGTCTCCCAGGGTGGGGTGCACTGTGCAGTGTCTGCCAGGGTGGGATGCACTGTGCAGTATTTGGCAGGGTGGAATGCACTGTGCAGTGTCTGCCAGGATGTGGTGCACTGTGCAGTGTCTGCCAGGGTGGGGTGCATTGTCTGCCAGGGTGGGGTGCACTGTGCAGTGTCTGCCAGGGTGGGGTACATTGTGCAGTGTCTGCCAGCGTGGGGTGCACTGTGCAGTGTCTGCCAGGGTGGGGTGCAGTGTCTGCCAGCGTGGGGTGCACTGTGCAGTGTCTGACAGGGTGGAGCACACTGTGCAGTGTCTGCCAGGTTGGGGTGCAGTGTCTGCCACCGTGGGGTGCACTGTGCAGTGTCGGTCAGGGTGGGGTGCACTGTGCAGTGTCTGCCAGGGTGGGGTGCACTGTGCAGTGTCTGCCAGGGTGGGGTGCACTGTGTAGTGTCTCCCAGGGTGGGGTGCACTGTTCAGTGTCTGCCAGGGTGGGATGCACTGTGCAGTGTTTGGCAGGGTGGGGTGCACTGTGCAGTGTCTGCCAGGGTGGGGTGCACTGTGCAGTGTCTGCCAGGGTGGGGTGCACTGTGCAGTGTCTGCCAGGGTGGAATGCATTGTGCAGTGTCTGCCAGCGTGGGGTGCACTGTGCAGTTTCTGCCAGGGTGGGGTGCACTGTGCAGTGTCTGCCAGGGTGGGGTGCACTGTGCAGTGTTTGCCAGGGTGGGGTGCACTGTGCAGTGTCTGCCAGCGTGTGGTGCACTGTGTAGTGTGTGTCAGCTAGCGTGGGGTGCACTGTGCAGTGTCTTCCAGGGTGGGGTGCACTGTGCTGCAGTGTCTGCCATGGTGGGGTGTGCACTGTGCAGTGTCTGACAGGGTGGGGTGCACTGTGTAGTGTCTCCCAGGGTGGGGTGCACTGTGAAGTGTCTGCCAAGGTGGGGTGTACTGTGCTGCAGTGTCTGCCAGGGTGGGGTGCACTGTGTAGTGTCTGCCAGGGTGGAGTACACTGTGCAGTGTCTGCCAGGGTGGGGTGCAGTGTCTGCCAGCGTGGGGTGCACTGTGCAGTGTCGGTCAGGGTGGGGTGCACTGTGCAGTGTCTGCCAGGGTGGGGTGCACTGTGCAGTGTCTGCCAGGGTGGGGTGCAATGTGTAGTGTCTCCCAGGGTGGGGTGCACTGTGCAGTGTCTGCCAGGAAGGGGTGCACTGTGCAGTGTTTGCCAGGGTGGGGTGCACTGTGCAGTGTCTGCCAGCGTGGGGTGCACTGTGTAGTGTGTCTGCCAGCGTGAGGTGCACTGTGCAGTGTCTCTCAGGGTGGGGTACACTGCGCTGCAGTGTCTGCCAGGGTGGGGTGTGCACTGTGCAGTGTCTGCCTAGGTGGGGTGCACTGTGTAGTGTCTCCCAGGGGGAGGTGCACTGTGCAGTGTCTGCCAGGGTGGGGTGCACTGTGCTGCATTGTCTGCCAGGGTGGGGTGCACTGTGCAGTGTTTGCAAGGGTGGAGTGCACTGTGCAGTGTCTGCCAGCGTGGGTTGCAGTGTCTGCTAGAGTGGGGTGCACTGTGCAGTGTCTCCCAGGGTGGGGTGCACTGTGTAGTGTCTCCCAGGGTGGGGTGCACTGTGCAGTGTCTGCCAAGGTGGGGTGTACTGTGCTGCAGTGTCTGCCAGGGTGGGGTGCACTGTGCAGTGTCTGCCAGGGTGGGGTGCAATGTGTAGTGTCTCCCAGGGTGGGGTGCACTGTGCAGTGTCTGCCAGAGTGGTGTGCACTGTGTAGTGTCTCCCAGGGTGGGGTGCACTGTGCAGTGTCTGCCAGGGTGGGATGCACTGTGCAGTATTTGGCAGGGTGGGATGCACTGTGCAGTGTCTGCCAGGGTGTGGTGCACTGTGCAGTGTCTGCCAGGGTGGGGTGCAGTGTCTGCCAGGGTGGGGTGCACTGTGCAGTGTCTGCCAGGGTGGGGTACATTGTGCAGTGTCTGCCAGGGTGGGGTGCACTGTGCAGTGTCTGCCAGGGTGGGGTGCAGTGTCTGCCAGCGTGGGGTGCACCGTGCAGTGTCTGCCAGGGTGGAGCACACTGTGCAGTGTCTGCCAGGGTGGGGTGCAGTGTCTGCCAGCGTGGGGTGCACTGTGCAGTGTCGGTCAGGGTGGGGTGCACTGTGCAGTGTCTGCCAGGGTGGGGTGCACTGTGCAGTGTCTGCCAGGGTGGGTTGCACTGTGTAGTGTCTCCCAGGGTGGGGTGCACTGTGCAGTGTCTGCCAGGGTGGGATGCACTGTGCAGTGTTTGGCAGGGTGGGGTGCACTGTGCAGTGTTTGCCAGGGTGGGGTGCACTGTGCAGTGTCTGCCAGCGTGGGGTGCACTGTGTAGTGTGTCTGCCAGCGTAAGGTGCACTGTGCAGTGTCTCCCAGGGTGGGGTGCACTGCGCTGCAGTGTCTGCCAGGGTGGGGTGTGCACTGTGCAGTGTCTGCCAAGGTGGGGTGCACGGTGTAGTGTCTCCCAGGGTGGGGTGCACTGTGCAGTGTCTGCCAGGGTGGGGTGCACTGTGCTGCAGTGTCTGCCAGGGTGGGGTGCAGTGTCTGCCAGCGTGGGGTGCACTGTGCAGTGTCTGCCAGGGTGGGGTGCACTGTGCAGTGTCTGCCAGGGTGGGGTGCAGTGTCTGCCAGCGTGAGGTGCACTGTGCAGTGTCTGCCAGGGTGGGGTGCGGTGTCTGCCAGGGTGGGGTGCGGTGTCTGCCAGGGTGGGGTGAACTGTGCAGTGTATGCGAGGGTGGGGTGCACTGTGCAGTGTCTGCCAGGGTGGGGTTCAGTGTCTGCCAGCGTCGGGTGCACTGTGTAGTGTCTCCCAGGGTGGGGTGCACTGTGCAATGTCTGCCAGGGTGGGGTGCAGTGTCTGCCAGGGTGGGTGCACTGTGTAGTGTCTCCCAGGGTGGGGTGCACTGTGCAGTGTCTGCCAGGGTGGAGTGCACTGTGCAGTGTCTGCCAGGGTGGGGTGCAGTGTCTGCCGGGGTGGGGTTCAGTGTCTGCCAGGGTGGGGTGCAGTGTCTGCCAGCGTGGGGTGCACTGTGCAGTGTCTGTCAGGGCGGGATGCACTGTGCAGTGTGCCAGCGTGGAGTACAATGTCTGTCAGGGTGGGGTTCAGTGTCTGCCAGCGTGGGGTGCAGTGTCTGCCAGCGTGGGGTGCAGTGTCTGCCAGGGTGGGGTGCACTGTGCAGTGTCTGCCAGGGTAGGGTGCACTGTGCAGTGTCTGTCAGGGTGGGGTGCACTGTGCAATGTCTGCCAGGGTGGGGTGCACTGTGTAGTGTCTCCCAGGGTGGGGTGCACTGTGCAGTGTCTGCCAGGGTGGGGTGCACTGTGCAGTGTTTGCCAGGGTGGGGTGCACTGTGCAGTGTCTGCCAGCGTGGGGTGCACTGTGTAGTGTGTGTCTGCCAGCGTGGGGTGCACTGTGCAGTGTCTCCCAGGGTGGGGTGCACTGTGCTGCAGTGTCTGCCAGGGTGGGGTGCAATGTGTAGTGTATCCCAGGGTGGGTGCACTGTGCAGTGTCTGCCAGGGTTGGGTGCACTGTGCAGTGTCTGCCAGAGTGGGGCGCACTGTGTAGTGTCTCCCAGGGTGGAATGCACTGTGCAGTGTCTGCCAGGGTAGGGTGCAGTGTCTGCCAGGGTGGGGTGCACTGTGCAGTGTCTGCCAGGGTGGAATGCACTGTGCAGTGTCTGCCAGGGTGGGGTGCAGTGTCTGCCAGCGTGGGGTGCACTGTGCAGTGTCTGCCAGGGGGGGGGGGGTGCATTGTGCAGTGTCTGCCAGGGTGGGGTGCAGTGTCTGCCAGCGTGAGGTGCACTGTGCAGTGTCTGCCAGGGTGGGGTGCGGTGTCTGCCAGGGTGGGGTGCGGTGTCTGCCAGGGTGGGGTGCACTGTGCAGTGTATGCGAGGGTGGGGTGCACTGTGCAGTGTCTGCCAGGGTGGGGTTCAGTGTCTGCCAGCGTCGGGTGCACTGTGTAGTGTCTCCCAGGGTGGGGTGCACTGTGCAATGTCTGCCAGGGTGGGGTGCAGTGTCTGCCAGGGTGGGTGCACTGTGTAGTGTCTCCCAGGGTGGGGTGCACTGTGCAGTGTCTGCCATGGTGGAGTGCACTGTGCAGTGTCTACCAGGGTTGGGTACAATGTCTGTCAGGGTGGGGTGCAGTGTCTGCCAGGGTGGGGTGCACTGTGCAGTATCTGCCAAGGTGGGGTGCAATGTGTAGTGTCTGCCAGGGTGGGGTGCACTGTGCAGTGTCTGCCAGGGTAGGGTGCACTGTGCAGTGTTTGCCAGGGTGGGGTGCACTGTGCAGTGTCTGCCAGCGTGGGGTGCACTGTGTAGTGTGTGTCTGCCAGCGTGGGGTGCACTGTGCAGTGTCTCCCAGGGTGGAGTGCACTGTGCTGCAGTGTCTGCCAGGGTGGGGTGTGCCCTGTGCAGTGTCTGCCAGGGTGGGGTGCACTGTGCAGTGTCTGCCAGGGTGGGGTCCAGTGTCTGCCAGGGTGGGGTGCACTGTTAAGTGTTTGCCAGGGTGGGGTGCACTGTGCAGTGTCTGCCAGGGTATGGTGCACTGTGCAGTGTCTGCCAGGGTGGGGTGCAGTGTCTGCCAGCGTGGGGTGCACTGTGCAGTGTCAGCCAGGGTGGGGTGCACTGTGCAGTGTCTGCCAGGGTGGGGTGCACTGTGCAGTGTTTGCCAGGGTGGGGTGCACTGTGCAGTGTCTGCCAGGGTGGGGTTCAGTGTCTGCCAGCGTGGGGTGCACTGTGCAGTGTCTCCCAGGGTGGGGTGCACTGTGCAGTGTCTGTCAGGATAGGATGCACTGTGCAGTGTTTGCCAGGGTGGGGTGCACTGTGCAGGGTCTGCCAGGGTGGGGTGCACTGTGCAGTGTCTGCCAGGGTGGGGTGCAGTGTCTGCCAGCGTAGGGTGCACTGTGCAGTGTCAGCCAGGGTGGGGTGCACTGTGCAGTGTCTGCCAGGGTGGAGTGCACTGTGCAGTGTCTGCCAGGGTGGGGTGCAGTGTCTGCTAGCGTGGGGAGCACTGTGCAGTGTCTGCCAGGGTGGGGTGCAGTGTCTGCCAGTGTGGGGTGCATGTGCAGTGTCTGCCAGGGTGGGGTACACTGTGCAGTGTCTGCCAGCGTGGGGTGCACTGTGCAGTATCTGCTAGCGTGGGGTGCACTGTGCAGTGTCTGCCAGGGTGGAGTACACTGTGCAGTGTCTGCCAAAGTGGGGTGCAGTGTCTGCCAGCGTGGGGTGCACTGTGCAGTTTCTGCCAGCGTGGGGGGCACTGTGCAGTGTCTGCCAGGGTGGGGTGCACTGTGCAGTGTCTGCAAGGGTGGGGTGCAGTGTCTGTCAGGGTGGGGTGCACTGTGCAGTGTCTCTCAGGGTGGGGTCACTGTGCAGTGTCTGCCAGCGTGGGGTGCACTATGTAGTGTGTGTCTGCCAGCGTGCGGTGCACTGTGCAGTGTCTGCCAGGGTGGGGTGCACTGTGCAGTGTCTGCCAGGGTGGGGTGCAGTGTCTGCCAGGGTGGGGTTCAGTGTCTGCCAGGGTGGGGTGCAGTGTCTGCCAGCGTGGGGTGCACTGTGCAGTGGCTGTCAGGGTGGGGTGAACTGTGCAGTGTCTAGCAGCGTGGGGTGCAGTGTCTGCCAGCGTGGGGTGCAGT
Source organism: Chirona hameri (assembly GCA_036785665.1). NCBI lineage: Eukaryota > Metazoa > Arthropoda > Thecostraca > Balanomorpha > Balanidae > Chirona > Chirona hameri. The sequence goes on from JAXIVJ010000891.1 coordinate 104,641, forward strand.
GTCTGCCAGCGTGGGGTGCAGTGTCTGCCAGGGTGGGGTGCACTGTGCAGTGTCTGCCAGGGTGGGGTGCACTGTGCAGTGTCTCCCAGGGTAAGGTGCACTGTGCAGTGTCTGCCAGGGTGGGGTGCACTGTGCAGTGTTTGCCAGGGTGGGGTGCACTGTGCAGTGTCTGCCAGGGTGGGGTGCAGTGTCTGCCAGCGTGGGGTGCACTGTGCAGTGTCTGCCAGGGTGGGGTGCACTGTGCAGTGTCTGCCAGGGTGGGGTGCACTGTGCAGTGTTTGCCAGGGTGGGGTGCACTGTGCAGTGTCTGCCAGCGTGTGGTGCACTATGTAGTGTGAGTCAGCTAGCGTGGGGTGCACTGTGCAGTGTATGCCAGGGTGGGGTGCACTGTGCAGTGTCTGCCATGGTGGGGTGCACTGTGCAGTGTTTGCCAGGGTGGGGTGCACTGTGCAGTGTCTGCCAGCGTGTGGTGCACTGTGTAGTGTGTGTCTGCCAGCGTGGGGTGCACTGTGCAGTGTCTCCCAGGGTGGGGTGCACTGTGCTGCAGTGTCTGCCATGGTGGGGTTTGCACTGTGTAGTGTCTCCCAGGGTGGGGTGCACTGTGCTGCAGTGTCTGCCAGGGTGGGGTGTGCACTGTGCAGTGTCTGCCAAGGTGGGGTGTACTGTGCTGCAGTGTCTGCCAGCGTGAGGTGCACTGTGCAGTGTCTGCCAGGGTGGAGTACACTGTGCAGTGTCTGCCAGGGTGGGGTGCAGTGTCTGCCAGCGTGGGGTGCACTGTGCAGTGTCGGTCAGGGTGGGGTGCACTGTGCAGTGTCTGCCAGGGTGGGGTGCACTGTGCAGTGTCTGCCAGGGTGGGGTGCACTGTGTAGTGTCTGCCAGGGTGGGGTGCACTGTGCAGTGTCTGCCAGGCTGAGGTGCAGTGTCTGCCAGGGTGGGGTTCAGTGTCTGCCAGGGTGGGGTGCAGTGTCTGCCAGTGTGGGGTGCACTGTGCAGTGGCTGTCAGGGTGGGGTGCACTGTGCAGTGTCTGCCAGGGTGGGGTGCACTGTGCAGTGTTTGCCAGGGTGGGGTGCACTGTGCAGTGTCTGCCAGGGTGGGGTGCACTGTGCAGTGTTTGCCAGGGTGGGGTGCACTGTGCAGTGTTTGCCAGGGTGGGGTGCACTGTGCAGTGTTTGCCAGGGTGGGGTGCACTGTGCAGTGTCTGCCAGCGTGTGGTGCACTATGTAGTGTGTGTCAGCTAGCGTGGGGTGCACTGTGCAGTGTCTCCCAGGGTGGGGTGCACTGTGCTGCAGTGTCTGCCATGGTGGGGTTTGCACTGTGCAGTGTCTGACAGGGTGGGGTGCACTGTGTAGTGTCTCCCAGGGTGGGGTGCACTGTGAAGTGTCTGCCAAGGTGGGGTGTACTGTGCTGCAGTGTCTGCCAGGGTGGGGTGCACTGTGTAGTGTCTGCCAGGGTGGAGTACACTGTGCAGTGTCTTCCAGGGTGGGGTGCAGTGTCTGCCAGCGTGGGGTGCACTGTGCAGTGTCGGTCAGGGTGGGGTGCACTGTGCAGTGTCTGCCAGGGTGGGGTGCACTGTGCAGTGTCTGCCAGGGTGGGGTGCACTGTGTAGTGTCTGCCAGGGTGGGGTGCACTGTGCAGTGTCTGCCAGGGTGAGGTGCAGTGTCTGCCATGGTGGGGTTCAGTGTCTGCCAGGGTGGGGTGCAGTGTCTGCCAGCGTGGGGTGCAGTGTCTGCCAGCGTGGGGTGCAGTGTCTGCCAGCGTGGGGTGCAGTGTCTGCCAGCGTGGGGTGCAGTGTCTGCCAGGGTGGGGTGCACTGTGCAGTGTCTGCCAGGGTGGGGTGCAATGTGTAGTGTCTCCCAGGGTGGGGTGCACTGTGCAGTGTCTGCCAGGAAGGGGTGCACTGTGCAGTGTTTGCCAGGGTGGGGTGCACTGTGCAGTGTCTGCCAGCGTGGGGTGCACTGTGTAGTGTGTCTGCCAGCGTGAGGTGCACTGTGCAGTGTCTCCCAGGGTGGGGTACACTGCGCTGCAGTGTCTGCCAGGGTGGGGTGTGCACTGTGCAGTGTCTGCCAAGGTGGGGTGCACTGTGTAGTGTCTCCCAGGGTGAGGTGCACTGTGCAGTGTCTGCCAGGGTGGGGTGCACTGTGCTGCATTGTCTGCCAGGGTGGGGTGCACTGTGCAGTGTCTGCCAGGGTAGAGTGCACTGTGCAGTGTTTGCCAGGGTGGAGTGCACTGTGCAGTGTCTGCCAGCGTGGGTTGCAGTGTCTGCTAGAGTGGGGTGCACTGTGCAGTGTCTCCCAGGGTGGGGTGCACTGTGCAGTGTCTGCCAAGGTGGGGTGTACTGTGCTGCAGTGTCTGCCAGGGTGGGGTGCACTGTGCAGTGTCTGCCAGGGTGGGGTGCAATGTGTAGTGTCTCCCAGGGTGGGGTGCACTGTGCAGTGTCTGCCAGAGTGGTGTGCACTGTGTAGTGTCTCCCAGGGTGGGGTGCACTGTGCAGTGTCTGCCAGGGTGGGATGCACTGTGCAGTATTTGGCAGGGTGGGATGCACTGTGCAGTGTCTGCCAGGGTGTGGTGCACTGTGCAGTGTCTGCCAGAGTGGGGTGCAGTGTCTGCCAGGGTGGGGTGCACTGTGCAGTGTCTGCCAGGGTGGGGTACATTGTGCAGTGTCTGCCAGGGTGGGGTGCACTGTGCAGTGTCTGCCAGGGTGGGGTGCAGTGTCTGCCAGCGTGGGGTGCACTGTGCAGTGTCTGCCAGGGTGGAGCACACTGTGCAGTGTCTGCCAGGGTGGGGTGCAGTGTCTGCCAGCGTGGGGTGCACTGTGCAGTGTCGGTCAGGGTGGGGTGCACTGTGCAGTGTCTGCCAGGGTGGGGTGCACTGTGCAGTGTCTGCCAGGGTGGGGTGCACTGTGTAGTGTCTCCCAGGGTGGGGTGCACTGTGCAGTGTCTGCCAGGGTGGGATGCACTGTGCAGTGTTTGGCAGGGTGGGGTGCACTGTGCAGTGTCTGCCAGGGTGGGGTGCACTGTGCAGTGTCTGCCAGGGTGGGGTGCACTGTGCAGTGTCTGCCAGGGTGGAATGCACTGTGCAGTGTCTGCCAGCGTGGGGTGCACTGTGCAGTGTCTGCCAGGGGGGGGGGGTGCACTGTGCAGTGTCTGCCAGGGTGGGGTGCAGTGTTTGCCAGCGTGAGGTGCACTGTGCAGTGTCTGCCAGGGTGGGGTGCACTGTGCAGTGTCTGCCAGGGTGGGGTGTAGTGTCTGCCAGGGTGGGTGCACTGTGTAGTGTCTCCCAGGGTGGGGTGCACCGTGCAGTGTCTGCCAAGGTGGGGTGTACTGTGCTGCAGTGTCTGCCAGGGTGGGGTGCACTGTGCAGTGTCTGCCAGGGTGGGGTGCAATGTGTAGTGTCTCCCAGGGTGGGGTGCACTGTGCAGTGTCTGCCAGAGTGGTGTGCACTGTGTAGTGTCTCCCAGGGTGGGGTGCACTGTGCAGTGTCTGCCAGGGCGGGATGCACTGTGCAGTATTTGGCAGGGTGGGATGCACTGTGCAGTGTCTGCCAGGGTGTGGTGCACTGTCCAGTGTCTGCCAGAGTGGGGTGCAGTGTCTGCCAGGGTGGGGTGCACTGTGCAGTGTCTGCCAGGGTGGGGTACATTGTGCAGTGTCTGCCAGGGTGGGGTGCACTGTGCAGTGTCTGCCAGGGTGGGGTGCAGTGTCTGCCAGCGTGGGGTGCACTGTGCAGTGTCTGCCAGGGTGGACCACACTGTGCAGTGTCTGCCAGGGTGGGGTGCAGTGTCTGCCAGCGTGGGGTGCACTGTGCAGTGTCGGTCAGGGTGGGGTGCACTGTGCAGTGTCTGCCAGGGTGGGATGCACTGTGCAGTGTTTGGCAGGGTGGGGTGCACTGTGCAGTGTCTGCTAGGGTGGGGTGCACTGTGCAGTGTCTGCCAGGGTGGGGTGCACTGTGCAGTGTCTGCCAGGGTGGAGTACACTGTGCAGTGTCTGCCAAAGTGGGGTGCAGTGTCTGCCAGTGTGGGTTGCACTGTGCAGTGTCTGCCAGGGTGGGGTGCAGTGTCTGCCAGCGTGGGGTGCACTGTGCAGTGTCTGCCAGGGTGGGGTACACTGTGCAGTGTCTGCCAGCGTGGGTTGCACTGTGCAGTGTCTGCCAGGGTGGGGTGCAGTGTCTGCCAGCGTGGGGTGCACTGTGCAGTGTCTGCCAGGGTGGAGTACACTGTGCAGTGTCTGCCAGGGTGGGGTGCAGTGTCTGCCAGCGTGGGGTGCAGTGTCTGCCAGCGTGGGGTGCACTGTGCAGTTTCTGCCAGCGTGGGGGGCACTGTGCAGTGTCTGCCAGGGTGGGGTGCACTGTGCAGGGTCTGTCAGGGTGGGGTGCACTGTGCAGTGTCTCTCAGGGTGGGGTCACTGTGCAGTGTCTGCCAGCGTGGGGTGCACTATGTAGTGTGTGTCTGCCAGCGTGGGGTGCACTGTGCAGTGTCTGCCAGGGTGGGATGCACTGTGCAGTGTCTGCCAGGGTGGGGTGCAGTGTCTGCCAGGGTGGGGTTCAGTGTCTGCCAGGGTGGGTGCAGTGTCTGCCAGCGTGGGGTGCACTGTGCAGTGGCTGTCAGGGTGGGGTGCACTGTGCAGTGTCTGCCAGCGTGGGGTGCAGTGTCTGCCAGCGCGGGGTGCAGTGTCTGCCAGCGTGGGGTGCAGTGTCTGCCAGGGTGGGGTGCACTGTGCAGTGTCTGCCAGGGTGGGGTGCAATGTGTAGTGTCTCCCAGGGTGGGGTGCATTGGGCAGTGTCTGCCAGGGTGGGGTGCACTGTGCAGTGTTTGCCAGGGTGGGGTGCACTATGCAGTGTCTGCCAGCGTGGGGTGCACTGTGTAGTGTGTCTGCCAGCGTAAGGTGCACTGTGCAGTGTCTCCAAGGGTGGGGTGCACTGCGCTGCAGTGTCTGCCAGGGTGGGGTGTGCACTGTGTAGTGTCTGCCAAGGTGGGGTGCACTGTGTAGTGTCTCCCAGGGTGGGGTGCACTGTGCAGTGTCTGCCAAGGTGGGGTGTACTGTGCTGCAGTGTCTGCCAGGGTGGGGTGCACTGTGCAGTGTCTGCCAGGGTGGAGTACACTGTGCAGTGTCTGCCAGGGTGGGGTGCAGTGTCTGCCAGCGTGGGGTGCACTGTGCAGTGTCGGTCAGGGTGGGGTGCACTGTGCAGTGTCTGCCAGGGTGGGGTGCACTGTGCAGTGTCTTCCAGGGTGGGGTGCAATGTGTAGTGTCTGCCAGGGTGGGGTGCACTGTGCAGTGTCTGCCAGGGTGAGGTGCAGTGTCTGCCAGGGTGGGGTTCAGTGTCTGTCAGGGTGGGGTGCAGTGTCTGCCAGTGCGGAGTGCACTGTGCAGTGGCTGTCAGGGTGGGGTGCACTGTGCAGTGTCTGCCAGCGTGGGGTGCAGTGTCTGCCAGCGTGGGGTGCAGTGTCTGCCAGCGTGGGGTGCAGTGTCTGCCAGGGTGGGGTGCACTGTGCAGTGTCTGCCAGGGTGGGGTGCAATGTGTAGTGTCTCCCAGGGTGGGGTGCACTGTGCAGTGTCTGCCAGAGTGGTGTGCACTGTGTAGTGTCTCCCAGGGTGGGGTGCACTGTGCAGTGTCTGCCAGGGTGGGATGCACTGTGCAGTATTTGGCAGGGTGGGATGCACTGTGCAGTGTCTGCCAGGGTGTGGTGCACTGTGCAGTGTCTGCCAGGGTGGGGTGCAGTGTCTGCCAGGGTGGGGTGCACTGTGCAGTGTCTGCCAGGGTGGGGTACATTGTGCAGTGTCTGCCAGGGTGGGGTGCACTGTGCAGTGTCTGCCAGGGTGGGGTGCAGTGTCTGCCAGCGTGGGGTGCACTGTGCAGTGTCTGCCAGGGTGGAGCACACTGTGCAGTGTCTGCCAGGGTGGGGTGCAGTGTCTGCCAGCGTGGGGTGCACTGTGCAGTGTCGGTCAGGGTGGGGTGCACTGTGCAGTGTCTGCCAGGGTGGGGTGCACTGTGCAGTGTCTGCCAGGGTGGGGTGCACTGTGTAGTGTCTCCCAGGGTGGGGTGCACTGTGCAGTGTCTGCCAGGGTGGGATGCACTGTGCAGTGTTTGGCAGGGTGGGGTGCACTGTGCAGTGTTTGCCAGGGTGGGGTGCACTGTGCAGTGTCTGCCAGCGTGGGGTGCACTGTGTAGTGTGTCTGCCAGCGTAAGGTGCACTGTGCAGTGTCTCCCAGGGTGGGGTGCACTGCGCTGCAGTGTCTGCCAGGGTGGGGTGTGCACTGTGCAGTGTCTGCCAAGGTGGGGTGCACTGTGTAGTGTCTCCCAGGGTGGGGTGCACTGTGCAGTGTCTGCCAGGGTGGGGTGCACTGTGCTGCAGTGTCTGCCAGGGTGGGGTGCAGTGTCTGCCAGCGTGGGGTGCACTGTGCAGTGTCTGCCAGGGTGGGGTGCACTGTGCAGTGTCTGCCAGGGTGGGGTGCAGTGTCTGCCAGCGTGAGGTGCACTGTGCAGTGTCTGCCAGGGTGGGGTGCACTGTGCAGTGTTTGCCAGGGTGGGGTGCACTGTGCAGTGTTTGCCAGGGTGGGGTGCACTGTGCAGTGTTTGCCAGGGTGGGGTGCACTGTGCAGTGTCTGCCAGCGTGTGGTGCACTATGTAGTGTGTGTCAGCTAGCGTGGGGTGCACTGTGCAGTGTCTCCCAGGGTGGGGTGCACTGTGCTGCAGTGTCTGCCATGGTGGGGTTTGCACTGTGCAGTGTCTGACAGGGTGGGGTGCACTGTGTAGTGTCTCCCAGGGTGGGGTGCACTGTGAAGTGTCTGCCAAGGTGGGGTGTACTGTGCTGCAGTGTCTGCCAGGGTGGGGTGCACTGTGTAGTGTCTGCCAGGGTGGAGTACACTGTGCAGTGTCTTCCAGGGTGGGGTGCAGTGTCTGCCAGCGTGGGGTGCACTGTGCAGTGTCGGTCAGGGTGGGGTGCACTGTGCAGTGTCTGCCAGGGTGGGGTGCACTGTGCAGTGTCTGCCAGGGTGGGGTGCACTGTGTAGTGTCTGCCAGGGTGGGGTGCACTGTGCAGTGTCTGCCAGGGTGAGGTGCAGTGTCTGCCAGGGTGGGGTTCAGTGTCTGCCAGGGTGGGGTGCAGTGTCTGCCAGCGTGGGGTGCAGTGTCTGCCAGCGTGGGGTGCAGTGTCTGCCAGCGTGGGGTGCAGTGTCTGCCAGCGTGGGGTGCAGTGTCTGCCAGGGTGGGGTGCACTGTGCAGTGTCTGCCAGGGTGGGGTGCAATGTGTAGTGTCTCCCAGGGTGGGGTGCACTGTGCAGTGTCTGCCAGGAAGGGGTGCACTGTGCAGTGTTTGCCAGGGTGGGGTGCACTGTGCAGTGTCTGCCAGCGTGGGGTGCACTGTGTAGTGTGTCTGCCAGCGTGAGGTGCACTGTGCAGTGTCTCCCAGGGTGGGGTACACTGCGCTGCAGTGTCTGCCAGGGTGGGGTGTGCACTGTGCAGTGTCTGCCAAGGTGGGGTGCACTGTGTAGTGTCTCCCAGGGTGAGGTGCACTGTGCAGTGTCTGCCAGGGTGGGGTGCACTGTGCTGCATTGTCTGCCAGGGTGGGGTGCACTGTGCAGTGTCTGCCAGGGTAGGGTGCACTGTGCAGTGTTTGCCAGGGTGGAGTGCACTGTGCAGTGTCTGCCAGCGTGGGTTGCAGTGTCTGCTAGAGTGGGGTGCACTGTGCAGTGTCTCCCAGGGTGGGGTGCACTGTGCAGTGTCTGCCAAGGTGGGGTGTACTGTGCTGCAGTGTCTGCCAGGGTGGGGTGCACTGTGCAGTGTCTGCCAGGGTGGGGTGCAATGTGTAGTGTCTCCCAGGGTGGGGTGCACTGTGCAGTGTCTGCCAGAGTGGTGTGCACTGTGTAGTGTCTCCCAGGGTGGGGTGCACTGTGCTGTGTCTGCCAGGGTGGGATGCACTGTGCAGTATTTGGCAGGGTGGGATGCACTGTGCAGTGTCTGCCAGGGTGTGGTGCACTGTGCAGTGTCTGCCAGAGTGGGGTGCAGTGTCTGCCAGGGTGGGGTGCACTGTGCAGTGTCTGCCAGGGTGGGGTACATTGTGCAGTGTCTGCCAGGGTGGGGTGCACTGTGCAGTGTCTGCCAGGGTGGGGTGCAGTGTCTGCCAGCGTGGGGTGCACTGTGCAGTGTCTGCCAGGGTGGAGCACACTGTGCAGTGTCTGCCAGGGTGGGGTGCAGTGTCTGCCAGCGTGGGGTGCACTGTGCAGTGTCGGTCAGGGTGGGGTGCACTGTGCAGTGTCTGCCAGGGTGGAGTACACTGTGCAGTGTCTGCCAGGGTGGGGTGCAGTGTCTGCCAGCGTGGGGTGCACTGTGCAGTGTCGGTCAGGGTGGGGTGCACTGTGCAGTGTCTGCCAGGGTGGGGTGCACTGTGCAGTGTCTGCCAGGGTGGGGTGCACTGTGTAGTGTCTGCCAGGGTGGGGTGCACTGTGCAGTGTCTGCCAGGGTGAGGTGCAGTGTCTGCCAGGGTGGGGTTCAGTGTCTGTCAGGGTGGGGTGCCGTGTCTGCCAGTGTGGGGTGCACTGTGCAGTGGCTGTCAGGGTGGGGTGCACTGTGCAGTGTCTGCCAGCGTGGGGTGCAGTGTCTGCCAGCGTGGGGTGCAGTGTCTGCCAGCGTGGGGTGCAGTGTCTGCCAGGGTGGGGTTCACTGTGCAGTGTCTGCCAGGGTGGGGTACAATGTGTAGTGTCTCCCAGGGTGGGGTGCACTGTGCAGTGTCTGCCAGGAAGGGGTGCACTGTGCAGTGTTTGCCAGGGTGGGGTGCACTGTGCAGTGTCTGCCAGCGTGGGGTGCACTGTGTAGTGTGTCTGCCAGCGTGAGGTGCACTGTGCAGTTTTTGCCAGGGTGGGGTGCACTGTGCAGTGTCTGCCAGCGTGTGGTGCACTGTGTAGTGTGTGTCTGCCAGCGTGGGGTGCACTGTGCAGTGTCTCCCAGGGTGGGGTGCACTGTGTAGTGTCTCCCAGGGTGGGGTGCACTGTGCAGTGTCTGCCAAGGTGGGGTGTACTGTGCTGCAGTGTCTGCCAGGGTGGGGTGCACTGTGCAGTGTCTGCCAGGGTGGGGTGCAATGTGTAGTGTCTCCCAGGGTGGGGTGCACTGTGCAGTGTCTGCCAGAGTGGTGTGCACTGTGTAGTGTCTCCCAGGGTGGGGTGCACTGTGCAGTGTCTGCCAGGGTGGGATGCACTGTGCAGTATTTGGCAGGGTGGAATGCACTGTGCAGTGTCTGCCAGGGTGTGGTGCACTGTGCAGTGTCTGCCAGGGTGGGGTGCAGTGTCTGCCAGGGTGGGGTGCACTGTGCAGTGTCTGCCATTGTGGGGTACATTGTGCAGTGTCTGCCAGCGTGGGGTGCACTGTGCAGTGTCTGCCAGGGTGAGGTGCAGTGTCTGCCAGCGTGGGGTGCACTGTGCAGTGTCTGCCAGGGTGGAGCACACTGTGCAGTGTCTGCCAGGTTGGGGTGCAGTGTCTGCCACCGTGGGGTGCACTGTGCAGTGTCGGTCAGGGTGGGGTGCACTGTGCAGTGTCTGCCAGGGTGGGGTGCACTGTGCAGTGTCTGCCAGGGTGGGGTGCACTGTGTAGTGTCTCCCAGGGTGGGGTGCACTGTTCAGTGTCTGCCAGGGTAGGATGCACTGTGCAGTGTTTGGCAGGGTGGGGTGCACTGTGCAGTGTCTGCCAGGGTGGGGTGCACTGTGCAGTGTCTGCCAGGGTGGGGTGCACTGTGCAGTGTCTGCCAGGGTGGAATGCATTGTGCAGTGTCTGCCAGCGTGGGGTGCACTGTGCAGTTTCTGCCAGGGTGGGGTGCACTGTGCAGTGTCTGCCAGGGTGGGGTGCACTGTGCAGTGTTTGCCAGGGTGGGGTGCACTGTGCAGTGTCTGCCAGCGTGTGGTGCACTGTGTAGTGTGTGTCAGCTAGCGTGGGGTGCACTGTGCAGTGTCTCCCAGGGTGGGGTGCACTGTGCTGCAGTGTCTGCCATGGTGGGGTGTGCACTGTGCAGTGTCTGACAGGGTGGGGTGCACTGTGTAGTGTCTCCCAGGGTGGGGTGCACTGTGAAGTGTCTGCCAAGGTGGGGTGTACTGTGCTGCAGTGTCTGCCAGGGTGGGGTGCACTGTGTAGTGTCTGCCAGGGTGGAGTACACTGTGCAGTGTCTGCCAGGGTGGGGTGCAGTGTCTGCCAGCGTGGGGTGCACTGTGCAGTGTCGGTCAGGGTGGGGTGCACTGTGCAGTGTCTGCCAGGGTGGGGTGCACTGTGCAGTGTCTGCCAGGGTGGGGTGCACTGTGTAGTGTCTGCCAGGGTGGGGTGCACTGTGCAGTGTCTGCCAGGGTGAGGTGCAGTGTCTGCCAGGGTGGGGTTCAGTGTCTGCCAGGGTGGGGTGCAGTGTCTGCCAGCGTGGGGTGCAGTGTCTGCCAGCGTGGGGTGCAGTGTCTGCCAGCGTGGGGTGCAGTGTCTGCCAGCGTGGGGTGCAGTGTCTGCCAGGGTGGGGTGCACTGTGCAGTGTCTGCCAGGGTGGGGTGCAATGTGTAGTGTCTCCCAGGGTGGGGTGCACTGTGCAGTGTCTGGCAGGAAGGGGTGCACTGTGCAGTGTTTGCCAGGGTGGGGTGCACTGTGCAGTGTCTGCCAGCGTGGGGTGCACTGTGTAGTGTGTCTGCCAGCGTGAGGTGCACTGTGCAGTGTCTCCCAGGGTGGGGTACACTGCACTGCAGTGTCTGCCAGGGTGGGGTGTGCACTGTGCAGTGTCTGCCAAGGTGGGGTGCACTGTGTAGTGTCTCCCAGGGTGGGGTGCACTGTGCAGTGTCTGCCAGGGTGGGATGCACTGTGCAGTGTTTGGCAGGGTGGGGTGCACTGTGCAGTGTCTGCCAGGGTGGGGTGCACTGTGCAGTGTCTGCCAGGGTGGGGTGCACTGTGCAGTGTCTGCCAGGGTGGAATGCACTGTGCAGTGTCTGCCAGCGTGGGGTGCACTGTGCAGTGTCTGCCAGGGTGGGGTGCACTGTGCAGTGTCTGCCAGGGTGGGGTGCAGTGTTTGCCAGCGTGAGGTGCACTGTGCAGTGTCTGCCAGGGTGAGGTGCACTGTGCAGTGTCTGCCAGGGTGGGGTGTAGTGTCTGCCAGGGTGGGTGCACTGTGTAGTGTCTCCCAGGGTGGGGTGCACCGTGCAGTGTCTGCCAGGGTGGGGTACACTGTGCAGTGTCTGCCAGCGTGGGGTGCACTGTGCAGTGTCTGCCAGCGTGGGGTGCACTGTGCAGTGTCTGCCAGGGTGGAGTACACTGTGCAGTGTCTGCCAAAGTGGGGTGCAGTGTCTGCCAGTGTGGGTTGCACTGTGCAGTGTCTGCCAGGGTGGGGTGCAGTGTCTGCCAGCGTGGGGTGCACTGTGCAGTGTCTGCCAGCGTGGGTTGCACTGTGCAGTGTCTGCCAGGGTGGGGTGCAGTGTCTGCCAGCGTGGGGTGCACTGTGCAGTGTCTGCCAGGGTGGAGAACACTGTGCAGTGTCTGCCAGGGTGGGGTGCAGTGTCTGCCAGCGTGGGGTGCAGTGTCTGCCAGCGTGGGGTGCACTGTGCAGTGTCTGTCAGGGTGGGGTGCACTGTGCAGTGTCTCTCAGGGTGGGGTCACTGTGCAGTGTCTGCCAGCGTGGGGTGCACTATGTAGTGTGTGTCTGCCAGCCTGGGGTGCACTTTGCAGTGTCTGCCAGGGTGGGGTGCACTGTGCAGTGTCTGCCAGGGTGGGGTGCACTGTGCAGTGTCTGCCAGGGTGGGGTGCAGTGTCTGCCAGGGTGGGGTTCAGTGTCTGCCAGGGTGGGTGCAGTGTCTGCCAGCGTGGGGTGCACTGTGCAGTGGCTGTCAGGGTGGGGTGCACTGTGCAGTGTCTGCCAGCGTGGGGTGCAGTGTCTGCCAGCGCGGGGTGCAGTGTCTGCCAGCGTGGGGTGCAGTGTCTGCCAGGGTGGGGTGCACTGTGCAGTGTCTGCCAGGGTGGGGTGCAATGTGTAGTGTCTCCCAGGGTGGGGTGCACTGTGCAGTGTCTGCCAGGGTGGGGTGCACTGTGCAGTGTTTGCCAGGGTGGGGTGCACTGTGCAGTGTCTGCCAGCGTGGGGTGCACTGTGTAGTGTGTCTGCCAGCGTAAGGTGCACTGTGCAGTGTCTCCCAGGGTGGGGTGCACTGCGCTGCAGTGTCTGCCAGGGTGGGGTGTGCACTGTGCAGTGTCTGCCAAGGTGGGGTGCACTGTGTAGTGTCTCCCAGGGTGGGGTGCACTGTGCAGTGTCTGCCAGGGTGGGGTGCACTGTGCTGCAGTGTCTGCCAGGGTGGGGTGTGCACTGTGCAGTCTCTGACAGGTTGGGGTGCACTGTGTAGTGTCTCCCAGGGTGGGGTGCACTGTGCAGTGTCTGCCAAGGTGGGGTGTACTGTGCTGCAGTGTCTGCCAGGTTGGGGTGCACTGTGCAGTGTCTGCCAGGGTGGAGTACACTGTGCAGTGTCTGCCAGGGTGGGGTGCAGTGTCTGCCAGCGTGGGGTGCACTGTGCAGTGTCGGTCAGGGTGGGGTGCACTGTGCATTGTCTGCCAGGGTGGGGTGCACTGTGCAGTGTCTGCCAGGGTGGGGTGCACTGTGTAGTGTCTGCCAGGGTGGGGTGCACTGTGCAGTGTCTGCCAGGGTGAGGTGCAGTGTCTGCCAGGGTGGGGTTCAGTGTCTGTCAGGGTGGGGTGCCGTGTCTGCCAGTGTGGGGTGCACTGTGCAGTGGCTGTCAGGGTGGGGTGCACTGTGCAGTGTCTGCCAGCGTGGGGTGCAGTGTCTGCCAGCGTGGGGTGCAGTGTCTGCCAGCGTGGGGTGCAGTGTCTGCCAGGGTGGGGTGCACTGTGCAGTGTCTGCCAGGGTGGGGTACAATGTGTAGTGTCTCCCAGGGTGGGGTGCACTGTGCAGTGTCTGCCAGGAAGGGGTGCACTGTGCAGTGTTTGCCAGGGTGGGGTGCACTGTGCAGTGTCTGCCAGCGTGGGGTGCACTGTGTAGTGTGTCTGCCAGCGTGAGGTGCACTGTGCAGTGTCTCCCAGGGTGGGGTACACTGCGCTGCAGTGTCTGCCAGGGTGGGGTGTGCACTGTGCAGTGTCTGCCAAGGTGGGGTGCACTGTGTAGTGTCTCCCAGGGTGAGGTGCACTGTGCAGTGTCTGCCAGGGTGGGGTGCACTGTGCTGCATTGTCTGCCAGGGTGGGGTGCACTGTGCAGTGTCTGCCAGGGTAGGGTGCACTGTGCAGTTTTTGCCAGGGTGGGGTGCACTGTGCAGTGTCTGCCAGCGTGTGGTGCCCTGTGTAGTGTGTGTCTGCCAGCGTGGGGTGCACTGTGCAGTGTCTCCCAGGGTGGGGTGCACTGTGTAGTGTCTCCCAGGGTGGGGTGCACTGTGCAGTGTCTGCCAAGGTGGGGTGTACTGTGCTGCAGTGTCTGCCAGGGTGGGGTGCACTGTGCAGTGTCTGCCAGGGTGGGGTGCAATGTGTAGTGTCTCCCAGGGTGGGGTGCACTGTGCAGTGTCTGCCAGAGTGGTATGCACTGTGTAGTGTCTCCCAGGGTGGGGTGCACTGTGCAGTGTCTGCCAGGGTGGGATGCACTGTGCAGTATTTGGCAGGGTGGAATGCACTGTGCAGTGTCTGCCAGGATGTGGTGCACTGTGCAGTGTCTGCCAGGGTGGGGTGCATTGTCTGCCAGGGTGGGGTGCACTGTGCAGTGTCTGCCAGGGTGGGGTACATTGTGCAGTGTCTGCCAGCGTGGGGTGCACTGTGCAGTGTCTGCCAGGGTGGGGTGCAGTGTCTGCCAGCGTGGGGTGCACTGTGCAGTGTCTGACAGGGTGGAGCACACTGTGCAGTGTCTGCCAGGTTGGGGTGCAGTGTCTGCCACCGTGGGGTGCACTGTGCAGTGTCGGTCAGGGTGGGGTGCACTGTGCAGTGTCTGCCAGGGTGGGGTGCACTGTGCAGTGTCTGCCAGGGTGGGGTGCACTGTGTAGTGTCTCCCAGGGTGGGGTGCACTGTTCAGTGTCTGCCAGGGTGGGATGCACTGTGCAGTGTTTGGCAGGGTGGGGTGCACTGTGCAGTGTCTGCCAGGGTGGGGTGCACTGTGCAGTGTCTGCCAGGGTGGGGTGCACTGTGCAGTGTCTGCCAGGGTGGAATGCATTGTGCAGTGTCTGCCAGCGTGGGGTGCACTGTGCAGTTTCTGCCAGGGTGGGGTGCACTGTGCAGTGTCTGCCAGGGTGGGGTGCACTGTGCAGTGTTTGCCAGGGTGGGGTGCACTGTGCAGTGTCTGCCAGCGTGTGGTGCACTGTGTAGTGTGTGTCAGCTAGCGTGGGGTGCACTGTGCAGTGTCTTCCAGGGTGGGGTGCACTGTGCTGCAGTGTCTGCCATGGTGGGGTGTGCACTGTGCAGTGTCTGACAGGGTGGGGTGCACTGTGTAGTGTCTCCCAGGGTGGGGTGCACTGTGAAGTGTCTGCCAAGGTGGGGTGTACTGTGCTGCAGTGTCTGCCAGGGTGGGGTGCACTGTGTAGTGTCTGCCAGGGTGGAGTACACTGTGCAGTGTCTGCCAGGGTGGGGTGCAGTGTCTGCCAGCGTGGGGTGCACTGTGCAGTGTCGGTCAGGGTGGGGTGCACTGTGCAGTGTCTGCCAGGGTGGGGTGCACTGTGCAGTGTCTGCCAGGGTGGGGTGCAATGTGTAGTGTCTCCCAGGGTGGGGTGCACTGTGCAGTGTCTGCCAGGAAGGGGTGCACTGTGCAGTGTTTGCCAGGGTGGGGTGCACTGTGCAGTGTCTGCCAGCGTGGGGTGCACTGTGTAGTGTGTCTGCCAGCGTGAGGTGCACTGTGCAGTGTCTCTCAGGGTGGGGTACACTGCGCTGCAGTGTCTGCCAGGGTGGGGTGTGCACTGTGCAGTGTCTGCCTAGGTGGGGTGCACTGTGTAGTGTCTCCCAGGGGGAGGTGCACTGTGCAGTGTCTGCCAGGGTGGGGTGCACTGTGCTGCATTGTCTGCCAGGGTGGGGTGCACTGTGCAGTGTTTGCAAGGGTGGAGTGCACTGTGCAGTGTCTGCCAGCGTGGGTTGCAGTGTCTGCTAGAGTGGGGTGCACTGTGCAGTGTCTCCCAGGGTGGGGTGCACTGTGTAGTGTCTCCCAGGGTGGGGTGCACTGTGCAGTGTCTGCCAAGGTGGGGTGTACTGTGCTGCAGTGTCTGCCAGGGTGGGGTGCACTGTGCAGTGTCTGCCAGGGTGGGGTGCAATGTGTAGTGTCTCCCAGGGTGGGGTGCACTGTGCAGTGTCTGCCAGAGTGGTGTGCACTGTGTAGTGTCTCCCAGGGTGGGGTGCACTGTGCAGTGTCTGCCAGGGTGGGATGCACTGTGCAGTATTTGGCAGGGTGGGATGCACTGTGCAGTGTCTGCCAGGGTGTGGTGCACTGTGCAGTGTCTGCCAGGGTGGGGTGCAGTGTCTGCCAGGGTGGGGTGCACTGTGCAGTGTCTGCCAGGGTGGGGTACATTGTGCAGTGTCTGCCAGGGTGGGGTGCACTGTGCAGTGTCTGCCAGGGTGGGGTGCAGTGTCTGCCAGCGTGGGGTGCACCGTGCAGTGTCTGCCAGGGTGGAGCACACTGTGCAGTGTCTGCCAGGGTGGGGTGCAGTGTCTGCCAGCGTGGGGTGCACTGTGCAGTGTCGGTCAGGGTGGGGTGCACTGTGCAGTGTCTGCCAGGGTGGGGTGCACTGTGCAGTGTCTGCCAGGGTGGGTTGCACTGTGTAGTGTCTCCCAGGGTGGGGTGCACTGTGCAGTGTCTGCCAGGGTGGGATGCACTGTGCAGTGTTTGGCAGGGTGGGGTGCACTGTGCAGTGTTTGCCAGGGTGGGGTGCACTGTGCAGTGTCTGCCAGCGTGGGGTGCACTGTGTAGTGTGTCTGCCAGCGTAAGGTGCACTGTGCAGTGTCTCCCAGGGTGGGGTGCACTGCGCTGCAGTGTCTGCCAGGGTGGGGTGTGCACTGTGCAGTGTCTGCCAAGGTGGGGTGCACGGTGTAGTGTCTCCCAGGGTGGGGTGCACTGTGCAGTGTCTGCCAGGGTGGGGTGCACTGTGCTGCAGTGTCTGCCAGGGTGGGGTGCAGTGTCTGCCAGCGTGGGGTGCACTGTGCAGTGTCTGCCAGGGTGGGGTGCACTGTGCAGTGTCTGCCAGGGTGGGGTGCAGTGTCTGCCAGCGTGAGGTGCACTGTGCAGTGTCTGCCAGGGTGGGGTGCGGTGTCTGCCAGGGTGGGGTGCGGTGTCTGCCAGGGTGGGGTGAACTGTGCAGTGTATGCGAGGGTGGGGTGCACTGTGCAGTGTCTGCCAGGGTGGGGTTCAGTGTCTGCCAGCGTCGGGTGCACTGTGTAGTGTCTCCCAGGGTGGGGTGCACTGTGCAATGTCTGCCAGGGTGGGGTGCAGTGTCTGCCAGGGTGGGTGCACTGTGTAGTGTCTCCCAGGGTGGGGTGCACTGTGCAGTGTCTGCCAGGGTGGAGTGCACTGTGCAGTGTCTGCCAGGGTGGGGTGCAGTGTCTGCCGGGGTGGGGTTCAGTGTCTGCCAGGGTGGGGTGCAGTGTCTGCCAGCGTGGGGTGCACTGTGCAGTGTCTGTCAGGGCGGGATGCACTGTGCAGTGTGCCAGCGTGGAGTACAATGTCTGTCAGGGTGGGGTTCAGTGTCTGCCAGCGTGGGGTGCAGTGTCTGCCAGCGTGGGGTGCAGTGTCTGCCAGGGTGGGGTGCACTGTGCAGTGTCTGCCAGGGTAGGGTGCACTGTGCAGTGTCTGTCAGGGTGGGGTGCACTGTGCAATGTCTGCCAGGGTGGGGTGCACTGTGTAGTGTCTCCCAGGGTGGGGTGCACTGTGCAGTGTCTGCCAGGGTGGGGTGCACTGTGCAGTGTTTGCCAGGGTGGGGTGCACTGTGCAGTGTCTGCCAGCGTGGGGTGCACTGTGTAGTGTGTGTCTGCCAGCGTGGGGTGCACTGTGCAGTGTCTCCCAGGGTGGGGTGCACTGTGCTGCAGTGTCTGCCAGGGTGGGGTGCAATGTGTAGTGTATCCCAGGGTGGGTGCACTGTGCAGTGTCTGCCAGGGTTGGGTGCACTGTGCAGTGTCTGCCAGAGTGGGGCGCACTGTGTAGTGTCTCCCAGGGTGGAATGCACTGTGCAGTGTCTGCCAGGGTAGGGTGCAGTGTCTGCCAGGGTGGGGTGCACTGTGCAGTGTCTGCCAGGGTGGAATGCACTGTGCAGTGTCTGCCAGGGTGGGGTGCAGTGTCTGCCAGCGTGGGGTGCACTGTGCAGTGTCTGCCAGGGGGGGGGGTGCATTGTGCAGTGTCTGCCAGGGTGGGGTGCAGTGTCTGCCAGCGTGAGGTGCACTGTGCAGTGTCTGCCAGGGTGGGGTGCGGTGTCTGCCAGGGTGGGGTGCGGTGTCTGCCAGGGTGGGGTGCACTGTGCAGTGTATGCGAGGGTGGGGTGCACTGTGCAGTGTCTGCCAGGGTGGGGTTCAGTGTCTGCCAGCGTCGGGTGCACTGTGTAGTGTCTCCCAGGGTGGGGTGCACTGTGCAATGTCTGCCAGGGTGGGGTGCAGTGTCTGCCAGGGTGGGTGCACTGTGTAGTGTCTCCCAGGGTGGGGTGCACTGTGCAGTGTCTGCCATGGTGGAGTGCACTGTGCAGTGTCTACCAGGGTTGGGTACAATGTCTGTCAGGGTGGGGTGCAGTGTCTGCCAGGGTGGGGTGCACTGTGCAGTATCTGCCAAGGTGGGGTGCAATGTGTAGTGTCTGCCAGGGTGGGGTGCACTGTGCAGTGTCTGCCAGGGTAGGGTGCACTGTGCAGTGTTTGCCAGGGTGGGGTGCACTGTGCAGTGTCTGCCAGCGTGGGGTGCACTGTGTAGTGTGTGTCTGCCAGCGTGGGGTGCACTGTGCAGTGTCTCCCAGGGTGGAGTGCACTGTGCTGCAGTGTCTGCCAGGGTGGGGTGTGCCCTGTGCAGTGTCTGCCAGGGTGGGGTGCACTGTGCAGTGTCTGCCAGGGTGGGGTCCAGTGTCTGCCAGGGTGGGGTGCACTGTTAAGTGTTTGCCAGGGTGGGGTGCACTGTGCAGTGTCTGCCAGGGTATGGTGCACTGTGCAGTGTCTGCCAGGGTGGGGTGCAGTGTCTGCCAGCGTGGGGTGCACTGTGCAGTGTCAGCCAGGGTGGGGTGCACTGTGCAGTGTCTGCCAGGGTGGGGTGCACTGTGCAGTGTTTGCCAGGGTGGGGTGCACTGTGCAGTGTCTGCCAGGGTGGGGTTCAGTGTCTGCCAGCGTGGGGTGCACTGTGCAGTGTCTCCCAGGGTGGGGTGCACTGTGCAGTGTCTGTCAGGATAGGATGCACTGTGCAGTGTTTGCCAGGGTGGGGTGCACTGTGCAGGGTCTGCCAGGGTGGGGTGCACTGTGCAGTGTCTGCCAGGGTGGGGTGCAGTGTCTGCCAGCGTAGGGTGCACTGTGCAGTGTCAGCCAGGGTGGGGTGCACTGTGCAGTGTCTGCCAGGGTGGAGTGCACTGTGCAGTGTCTGCCAGGGTGGGGTGCAGTGTCTGCTAGCGTGGGGAGCACTGTGCAGTGTCTGCCAGGGTGGGGTGCAGTGTCTGCCAGTGTGGGGTGCATGTGCAGTGTCTGCCAGGGTGGGGTACACTGTGCAGTGTCTGCCAGCGTGGGGTGCACTGTGCAGTATCTGCTAGCGTGGGGTGCACTGTGCAGTGTCTGCCAGGGTGGAGTACACTGTGCAGTGTCTGCCAAAGTGGGGTGCAGTGTCTGCCAGCGTGGGGTGCACTGTGCAGTTTCTGCCAGCGTGGGGGGCACTGTGCAGTGTCTGCCAGGGTGGGGTGCACTGTGCAGTGTCTGCAAGGGTGGGGTGCAGTGTCTGTCAGGGTGGGGTGCACTGTGCAGTGTCTCTCAGGGTGGGGTCACTGTGCAGTGTCTGCCAGCGTGGGGTGCACTATGTAGTGTGTGTCTGCCAGCGTGCGGTGCACTGTGCAGTGTCTGCCAGGGTGGGGTGCACTGTGCAGTGTCTGCCAGGGTGGGGTGCAGTGTCTGCCAGGGTGGGGTTCAGTGTCTGCCAGGGTGGGGTGCAGTGTCTGCCAGCGTGGGGTGCACTGTGCAGTGGCTGTCAGGGTGGGGTGAACTGTGCAGTGTCTAGCAGCGTGGGGTGCAGTGTCTGCCAGCGTGGGGTGCAGTGTCTGCCAGCGTGGGGTGCAGTGTCTGCCAGGGTGGGGTGCACTGTGCAGTGTCTGCCAGGGTGGGGTGCACTGTGCAGTGTCTCCCAGGGTAAGGTGCACTGTGCAGTGTCTGCCAGGGTGGGGTGCACTGTGCAGTGTTTGCCAGGGTGGGGTGCACTGTGCAGTGTCTGCCAGGGTGGGGTGCAGTGTCTGCCAGCGTGGGGTGCACTGTGCAGTGTCTGCCAGGGTGGGGTGCACTGTGCAGTGTCTGCCAGGGTGGGGTGCACTGTGCAGTGTTTGCCAGGGTGGGGTGCACTGTGCAGTGTCTGCCAGCGTGTGGTGCACTATGTAGTGTGAGTCAGCTAGCGTGGGGTGCACTGTGCAGTGTATGCCAGGGTGGGGTGCACTGTGCAGTGTCTGCCATGGTGGGGTGCACTGTGCAGTGTTTGCCAGGGTGGGGTGCACTGTGCAGTGTCTGCCAGCGTGTGGTGCACTGTGTAGTGTGTGTCTGCCAGCGTGGGGTGCACTGTGCAGTGTCTCCCAGGGTGGGGTGCACTGTGCTGCAGTGTCTGCCATGGTGGGGTTTGCACTGTGCAGTGTCTCCCAGGGTGGGGTGCACTGTGCTGCAGTGTCTGCCAGGGTGGGGTGTGCACTGTGCAGTGTCTGCCAAGGTGGGGTGTACTGTGCTGCAGTGTCTGCCAGCGTGAGGTGCACTGTGCAGTGTCTGCCAGGGTGGAGTACACTGTGCAGTGTCTGCCAGGGTGGGGTGCAGTGTCTGCCAGCGTGGGGTGCACTGTGCAGTGTCGGTCAGGGTGGGGTGCACTGTGCAGTGTCTGCCAGGGTGGGGTGCACTGTGCAGTGTCTGCCAGGGTGGGGTGCACTGTGTAGTGTCTGCCAGGGTGGGGTGCACTGTGCAGTGTCTGCCAGGCTGAGGTGCAGTGTCTGCCAGGGTGGGGTTCAGTGTCTGCCAGGGTGGGGTGCAGTGTCTGCCAGTGTGGGGTGCACTGTGCAGTGGCTGTCAGGGTGGGGTGCACTGTGCAGTGTCTGCCAGGGTGGGGTGCACTGTGCAGTGTTTGCCAGGGTGGGGTGCACTGTGCAGTGTCTGCCAGGGTGGGGTGCACTGTGCAGTGTTTGCCAGGGTGGGGTGCACTGTGCAGTGTTTGCCAGGGTGGGGTGCACTGTGCAGTGTTTGCCAGGGTGGGGTGCACTGTGCAGTGTCTGCCAGCGTGTGGTGCACTATGTAGTGTGTGTCAGCTAGCGTGGGGTGCACTGTGCAGTGTCTCCCAGGGTGGGGTGCACTGTGCTGCAGTGTCTGCCATGGTGGGGTTTGCACTGTGCAGTGTCTGACAGGGTGGGGTGCACTGTGTAGTGTCTCCCAGGGTGGGGTGCACTGTGAAGTGTCTGCCAAGGTGGGGTGTACTGTGCTGCAGTGTCTGCCAGGGTGGGGTGCACTGTGTAGTGTCTGCCAGGGTGGAGTACACTGTGCAGTGTCTTCCAGGGTGGGGTGCAGTGTCTGCCAGCGTGGGGTGCACTGTGCAGTGTCGGTCAGGGTGGGGTGCACTGTGCAGTGTCTGCCAGGGTGGGGTGCACTGTGCAGTGTCTGCCAGGGTGGGGTGCACTGTGTAGTGTCTGCCAGGGTGGGGTGCACTGTGCAGTGTCTGCCAGGGTGAGGTGCAGTGTCTGCCATGGTGGGGTTCAGTGTCTGCCAGGGTGGGGTGCAGTGTCTGCCAGCGTGGGGTGCAGTGTCTGCCAGCGTGGGGTGCAGTGTCTGCCAGCGTGGGGTGCAGTGTCTGCCAGCGTGGGGTGCAGTGTCTGCCAGGGTGGGGTGCACTGTGCAGTGTCTGCCAGGGTGGGGTGCAATGTGTAGTGTCTCCCAGGGTGGGGTGCACTGTGCAGTGTCTGCCAGGAAGGGGTGCACTGTGCAGTGTTTGCCAGGGTGGGGTGCACTGTGCAGTGTCTGCCAGCGTGGGGTGCACTGTGTAGTGTGTCTGCCAGCGTGAGGTGCACTGTGCAGTGTCTCCCAGGGTGGGGTACACTGCGCTGCAGTGTCTGCCAGGGTGGGGTGTGCACTGTGCAGTGTCTGCCAAGGTGGGGTGCACTGTGTAGTGTCTCCCAGGGTGAGGTGCACTGTGCAGTGTCTGCCAGGGTGGGGTGCACTGTGCTGCATTGTCTGCCAGGGTGGGGTGCACTGTGCAGTGTCTGCCAGGGTAGAGTGCACTGTGCAGTGTTTGCCAGGGTGGAGTGCACTGTGCAGTGTCTGCCAGCGTGGGTTGCAGTGTCTGCTAGAGTGGGGTGCACTGTGCAGTGTCTCCCAGGGTGGGGTGCACTGTGCAGTGTCTGCCAAGGTGGGGTGTACTGTGCTGCAGTGTCTGCCAGGGTGGGGTGCACTGTGCAGTGTCTGCCAGGGTGGGGTGCAATGTGTAGTGTCTCCCAGGGTGGGGTGCACTGTGCAGTGTCTGCCAGAGTGGTGTGCACTGTGTAGTGTCTCCCAGGGTGGGGTGCACTGTGCAGTGTCTGCCAGGGTGGGATGCACTGTGCAGTATTTGGCAGGGTGGGATGCACTGTGCAGTGTCTGCCAGGGTGTGGTGCACTGTGCAGTGTCTGCCAGAGTGGGGTGCAGTGTCTGCCAGGGTGGGGTGCACTGTGCAGTGTCTGCCAGGGTGGGGTACATTGTGCAGTGTCTGCCAGGGTGGGGTGCACTGTGCAGTGTCTGCCAGGGTGGGGTGCAGTGTCTGCCAGCGTGGGGTGCACTGTGCAGTGTCTGCCAGGGTGGAGCACACTGTGCAGTGTCTGCCAGGGTGGGGTGCAGTGTCTGCCAGCGTGGGGTGCACTGTGCAGTGTCGGTCAGGGTGGGGTGCACTGTGCAGTGTCTGCCAGGGTGGGGTGCACTGTGCAGTGTCTGCCAGGGTGGGGTGCACTGTGTAGTGTCTCCCAGGGTGGGGTGCACTGTGCAGTGTCTGCCAGGGTGGGATGCACTGTGCAGTGTTTGGCAGGGTGGGGTGCACTGTGCAGTGTCTGCCAGGGTGGGGTGCACTGTGCAGTGTCTGCCAGGGTGGGGTGCACTGTGCAGTGTCTGCCAGGGTGGAATGCACTGTGCAGTGTCTGCCAGCGTGGGGTGCACTGTGCAGTGTCTGCCAGGGGGGGGGGGTGCACTGTGCAGTGTCTGCCAGGGTGGGGTGCAGTGTTTGCCAGCGTGAGGTGCACTGTGCAGTGTCTGCCAGGGTGGGGTGCACTGTGCAGTGTCTGCCAGGGTGGGGTGTAGTGTCTGCCAGGGTGGGTGCACTGTGTAGTGTCTCCCAGGGTGGGGTGCACCGTGCAGTGTCTGCCAAGGTGGGGTGTACTGTGCTGCAGTGTCTGCCAGGGTGGGGTGCACTGTGCAGTGTCTGCCAGGGTGGGGTGCAATGTGTAGTGTCTCCCAGGGTGGGGTGCACTGTGCAGTGTCTGCCAGAGTGGTGTGCACTGTGTAGTGTCTCCCAGGGTGGGGTGCACTGTGCAGTGTCTGCCAGGGCGGGATGCACTGTGCAGTATTTGGCAGGGTGGGATGCACTGTGCAGTGTCTGCCAGGGTGTGGTGCACTGTCCAGTGTCTGCCAGAGTGGGGTGCAGTGTCTGCCAGGGTGGGGTGCACTGTGCAGTGTCTGCCAGGGTGGGGTACATTGTGCAGTGTCTGCCAGGGTGGGGTGCACTGTGCAGTGTCTGCCAGGGTGGGGTGCAGTGTCTGCCAGCGTGGGGTGCACTGTGCAGTGTCTGCCAGGGTGGACCACACTGTGCAGTGTCTGCCAGGGTGGGGTGCAGTGTCTGCCAGCGTGGGGTGCACTGTGCAGTGTCGGTCAGGGTGGGGTGCACTGTGCAGTGTCTGCCAGGGTGGGATGCACTGTGCAGTGTTTGGCAGGGTGGGGTGCACTGTGCAGTGTCTGCTAGGGTGGGGTGCACTGTGCAGTGTCTGCCAGGGTGGGGTGCACTGTGCAGTGTCTGCCAGGGTGGAGTACACTGTGCAGTGTCTGCCAAAGTGGGGTGCAGTGTCTGCCAGTGTGGGTTGCACTGTGCAGTGTCTGCCAGGGTGGGGTGCAGTGTCTGCCAGCGTGGGGTGCACTGTGCAGTGTCTGCCAGGGTGGGGTACACTGTGCAGTGTCTGCCAGCGTGGGTTGCACTGTGCAGTGTCTGCCAGGGTGGGGTGCAGTGTCTGCCAGCGTGGGGTGCACTGTGCAGTGTCTGCCAGGGTGGAGTACACTGTGCAGTGTCTGCCAGGGTGGGGTGCAGTGTCTGCCAGCGTGGGGTGCAGTGTCTGCCAGCGTGGGGTGCACTGTGCAGTTTCTGCCAGCGTGGGGGGCACTGTGCAGTGTCTGCCAGGGTGGGGTGCACTGTGCAGGGTCTGTCAGGGTGGGGTGCACTGTGCAGTGTCTCTCAGGGTGGGGTCACTGTGCAGTGTCTGCCAGCGTGGGGTGCACTATGTAGTGTGTGTCTGCCAGCGTGGGGTGCACTGTGCAGTGTCTGCCAGGGTGGGATGCACTGTGCAGTGTCTGCCAGGGTGGGGTGCAGTGTCTGCCAGGGTGGGGTTCAGTGTCTGCCAGGGTGGGTGCAGTGTCTGCCAGCGTGGGGTGCACTGTGCAGTGGCTGTCAGGGTGGGGTGCACTGTGCAGTGTCTGCCAGCGTGGGGTGCAGTGTCTGCCAGCGCGGGGTGCAGTGTCTGCCAGCGTGGGGTGCAGTGTCTGCCAGGGTGGGGTGCACTGTGCAGTGTCTGCCAGGGTGGGGTGCAATGTGTAGTGTCTCCCAGGGTGGGGTGCATTGGGCAGTGTCTGCCAGGGTGGGGTGCACTGTGCAGTGTTTGCCAGGGTGGGGTGCACTATGCAGTGTCTGCCAGCGTGGGGTGCACTGTGTAGTGTGTCTGCCAGCGTAAGGTGCACTGTGCAGTGTCTCCAAGGGTGGGGTGCACTGCGCTGCAGTGTCTGCCAGGGTGGGGTGTGCACTGTGCAGTGTCTGCCAAGGTGGGGTGCACTGTGTAGTGTCTCCCAGGGTGGGGTGCACTGTGCAGTGTCTGCCAAGGTGGGGTGTACTGTGCTGCAGTGTCTGCCAGGGTGGGGTGCACTGTGCAGTGTCTGCCAGGGTGGAGTACACTGTGCAGTGTCTGCCAGGGTGGGGTGCAGTGTCTGCCAGCGTGGGGTGCACTGTGCAGTGTCGGTCAGGGTGGGGTGCACTGTGCAGTGTCTGCCAGGGTGGGGTGCACTGTGCAGTGTCTTCCAGGGTGGGGTGCAATGTGTAGTGTCTGCCAGGGTGGGGTGCACTGTGCAGTGTCTGCCAGGGTGAGGTGCAGTGTCTGCCAGGGTGGGGTTCAGTGTCTGTCAGGGTGGGGTGCAGTGTCTGCCAGTGCGGAGTGCACTGTGCAGTGGCTGTCAGGGTGGGGTGCACTGTGCAGTGTCTGCCAGCGTGGGGTGCAGTGTCTGCCAGCGTGGGGTGCAGTGTCTGCCAGCGTGGGGTGCAGTGTCTGCCAGGGTGGGGTGCACTGTGCAGTGTCTGCCAGGGTGGGGTGCAATGTGTAGTGTCTCCCAGGGTGGGGTGCACTGTGCAGTGTCTGCCAGAGTGGTGTGCACTGTGTAGTGTCTCCCAGGGTGGGGTGCACTGTGCAGTGTCTGCCAGGGTGGGATGCACTGTGCAGTATTTGGCAGGGTGGGATGCACTGTGCAGTGTCTGCCAGGGTGTGGTGCACTGTGCAGTGTCTGCCAGGGTGGGGTGCAGTGTCTGCCAGGGTGGGGTGCACTGTGCAGTGTCTGCCAGGGTGGGGTACATTGTGCAGTGTCTGCCAGGGTGGGGTGCACTGTGCAGTGTCTGCCAGGGTGGGGTGCAGTGTCTGCCAGCGTGGGGTGCACTGTGCAGTGTCTGCCAGGGTGGAGCACACTGTGCAGTGTCTGCCAGGGTGGGGTGCAGTGTCTGCCAGCGTGGGGTGCACTGTGCAGTGTCGGTCAGGGTGGGGTGCACTGTGCAGTGTCTGCCAGGGTGGGGTGCACTGTGCAGTGTCTGCCAGGGTGGGGTGCACTGTGTAGTGTCTCCCAGGGTGGGGTGCACTGTGCAGTGTCTGCCAGGGTGGGATGCACTGTGCAGTGTTTGGCAGGGTGGGGTGCACTGTGCAGTGTTTGCCAGGGTGGGGTGCACTGTGCAGTGTCTGCCAGCGTGGGGTGCACTGTGTAGTGTGTCTGCCAGCGTGAGGTGCACTGTGCAGTGTCTCTCAGGGTGGGGTACACTGCGCTGCAGTGTCTGCCAGGGTGGGGTGTGCACTGTGCAGTGTCTGCCTAGGTGGGGTGCACTGTGTAGTGTCTCCCAGGGGGAGGTGCACTGTGCAGTGTCTGCCAGGGTGGGGTGCACTGTGCTGCATTGTCTGCCAGGGTGGGGTGCACTGTGCAGTGTTTGCAAGGGTGGAGTGCACTGTGCAGTGTCTGCCAGCGTGGGTTGCAGTGTCTGCTAGAGTGGGGTGCACTGTGCAGTGTCTCCCAGGGTGGGGTGCACTGTGTAGTGTCTCCCAGGGTGGGGTGCACTGTGCAGTGTCTGCCAAGGTGGGGTGTACTGTGCTGCAGTGTCTGCCAGGGTGGGGTGCACTGTGCAGTGTCTGCCAGGGTGGGGTGCAATGTGTAGTGTCTCCCAGGGTGGGGTGCACTGTGCAGTGTCTGCCAGAGTGGTGTGCACTGTGTAGTGTCTCCCAGGGTGGGGTGCACTGTGCAGTGTCTGCCAGGGTGGGATGCACTGTGCAGTATTTGGCAGGGTGGGATGCACTGTGCAGTGTCTGCCAGGGTGTGGTGCACTGTGCAGTGTCTGCCAGGGTGGGGTGCAGTGTCTGCCAGGGTGGGGTGCACTGTGCAGTGTCTGCCAGGGTGGGGTACATTGTGCAGTGTCTGCCAGGGTGGGGTGCACTGTGCAGTGTCTGCCAGGGTGGGGTGCAGTGTCTGCCAGCGTGGGGTGCACCGTGCAGTGTCTGCCAGGGTGGAGCACACTGTGCAGTGTCTGCCAGGGTGGGGTGCAGTGTCTGCCAGCGTGGGGTGCACTGTGCAGTGTCGGTCAGGGTGGGGTGCACTGTGCAGTGTCTGCCAGGGTGGGGTGCACTGTGCAGTGTCTGCCAGGGTGGGTTGCACTGTGTAGTGTCTCCCAGGGTGGGGTGCACTGTGCAGTGTCTGCCAGGGTGGGATGCACTGTGCAGTGTTTGGCAGGGTGGGGTGCACTGTGCAGTGTTTGCCAGGGTGGGGTGCACTGTGCAGTGTCTGCCAGCGTGGGGTGCACTGTGTAGTGTGTCTGCCAGCGTAAGGTGCACTGTGCAGTGTCTCCCAGGGTGGGGTGCACTGCGCTGCAGTGTCTGCCAGGGTGGGGTGTGCACTGTGCAGTGTCTGCCAAGGTGGGGTGCACGGTGTAGTGTCTCCCAGGGTGGGGTGCACTGTGCAGTGTCTGCCAGGGTGGGGTGCACTGTGCTGCAGTGTCTGCCAGGGTGGGGGTGCAGTGTCTGCCAGCGTGGGGTGCACTGTGCAGTGTCTGCCAGGGTGGGGTGCACTGTGCAGTGTCTGCCAGGGTGGGGTGCAGTGTCTGCCAGCGTGAGGTGCACTGTGCAGTGTCTGCCAGGGTGGGGTGCGGTGTCTGCCAGGGTGGGGTGCGGTGTCTGCCAGGGTGGGTGCGGTGGTGACTGTGCAGTGTATGCGAGGGTGGGGTGCACTGTGCAGTGTCTGCCAGGGTGGGGTTCAGTGTCTGCCAGCGTCGGGTGCACTGTGTAGTGTCTCCCAGGGTGGGGTGCACTGTGCAATGTCTGCCAGGGTGGGGTGCAGTGTCTGCCAGGGTGGGTGCACTGTGTAGTGTCTCCCAGGGTGGGGTGCACTGTGCAGTGTCTGCCAGGGTGGAGTGCACTGTGCAGTGTCTGCCAGGGTGGGGTGCAGTGTCTGCCGGGGTGGGGTTCAGTGTCTGCCAGGGTGGGGTGCAGTGTCTGCCAGCGTGGGGTGCACTGTGCAGTGTCTGTCAGGGCGGGATGCACTGTGCAGTGTGCCAGCGTGGAGTACAATGTCTGTCAGGGTGGGGTTCAGTGTCTGCCAGCGTGGGGTGCAGTGTCTGCCAGCGTGGGGTGCAGTGTCTGCCAGGGTGGGGTGCACTGTGCAGTGTCTGCCAGGGTAGGGTGCACTGTGCAGTGTCTGTCAGGGTGGGGTGCACTGTGCAATGTCTGCCAGGGTGGGGTGCACTGTGTAGTGTCTCCCAGGGTGGGGTGCACTGTGCAGTGTCTGCCAGGGTGGGGTGCACTGTGCAGTGTTTGCCAGGGTGGGGTGCACTGTGCAGTGTCTGCCAGCGTGGGGTGCACTGTGTAGTGTGTGTCTGCCAGCGTGGGGTGCACTGTGCAGTGTCTCCCAGGGTGGGGTGCACTGTGCTGCAGTGTCTGCCAGGGTGGGGTGCAATGTGTAGTGTATCCCAGGGTGGGTGCACTGTGCAGTGTCTGCCAGGGTTGGGTGCACTGTGCAGTGTCTGCCAGAGTGGGGCGCACTGTGTAGTGTCTCCCAGGGTGGAATGCACTGTGCAGTGTCTGCCAGGGTAGGGTCTGCCAGGGTGGGGTGCACTGTGCAGTGTCTGCCAGGGTGGAATGCACTGTGCAGTGTCTGCCAGGGTGGGGTGCAGTGTCTGCCAGCGTGGGGTGCACTGTGCAGTGTCTGCCAGGGGGGGGGGGTGCATTGTGCAGTGTCTGCCAGGGTGGGGTGCAGTGTCTGCCAGCGTGAGGTGCACTGTGCAGTGTCTGCCAGGGTGGGGTGCGGTGTCTGCCAGGGTGGGGTGCGGTGTCTGCCAGGGTGGGGTGCACTGTGCAGTGTATGCGAGGGTGGGGTGCACTGTGCAGTGTCTGCCAGGGTGGGGTTCAGTGTCTGCCAGCGTCGGGTGCACTGTGTAGTGTCTCCCAGGGTGGGGTGCACTGTGCAATGTCTGCCAGGGTGGGGTGCAGTGTCTGCCAGGGTGGGTGCACTGTGTAGTGTCTCCCAGGGTGGGGTGCACTGTGCAGTGTCTGCCATGGTGGAGTGCACTGTGCAGTGTCTACCAGGGTTGGGTACAATGTCTGTCAGGGTGGGGTGCAGTGTCTGCCAGGGTGGGGTGCACTGTGCAGTATCTGCCAAGGTGGGGTGCAATGTGTAGTGTCTGCCAGGGTGGGGTGCACTGTGCAGTGTCTGCCAGGGTAGGGTGCACTGTGCAGTGTTTGCCAGGGTGGGGTGCACTGTGCAGTGTCTGCCAGCGTGGGGTGCACTGTGTAGTGTGTGTCTGCCAGCGTGGGGTGCACTGTGCAGTGTCTCCCAGGGTGGAGTGCACTGTGCTGCAGTGTCTGCCAGGGTGGGGTGTGCCCTGTGCAGTGTCTGCCAGGGTGGGGTGCACTGTGCAGTGTCTGCCAGGGTGGGGTCCAGTGTCTGCCAGGGTGGGGTGCACTGTTAAGTGTTTGCCAGGGTGGGGTGCACTGTGCAGTGTCTGCCAGGGTATGGTGCACTGTGCAGTGTCTGCCAGGGTGGGGTGCAGTGTCTGCCAGCGTGGGGTGCACTGTGCAGTGTCAGCCAGGGTGGGGTGCACTGTGCAGTGTCTGCCAGGGTGGGGTGCACTGTGCAGTGTTTGCCAGGGTGGGGTGCACTGTGCAGTGTCTGCCAGGGTGGGGTTCAGTGTCTGCCAGCGTGGGGTGCACTGTGCAGTGTCTCCCAGGGTGGGGTGCACTGTGCAGTGTCTGTCAGGATAGGATGCACTGTGCAGTGTTTGCCAGGGTGGGGTGCACTGTGCAGGGTCTGCCAGGGTGGGGTGCACTGTGCAGTGTCTGCCAGGGTGGGGTGCAGTGTCTGCCAGCGTAGGGTGCACTGTGCAGTGTCAGCCAGGGTGGGGTGCACTGTGCAGTGTCTGCCAGGGTGGAGTGCACTGTGCAGTGTCTGCCAGGGTGGGGTGCAGTGTCTGCTAGCGTGGGGAGCACTGTGCAGTGTCTGCCAGGGTGGGGTGCAGTGTCTGCCAGTGTGGGGTGCATGTGCAGTGTCTGCCAGGGTGGGGTACACTGTGCAGTGTCTGCCAGCGTGGGGTGCACTGTGCAGTATCTGCTAGCGTGGGGTGCACTGTGCAGTGTCTGCCAGGGTGGAGTACACTGTGCAGTGTCTGCCAAAGTGGGGTGCAGTGTCTGCCAGCGTGGGGTGCACTGTGCAGTTTCTGCCAGCGTGGGGGGCACTGTGCAGTGTCTGCCAGGGTGGGGTGCACTGTGCAGTGTCTGCAAGGGTGGGGTGCAGTGTCTGTCAGGGTGGGGTGCACTGTGCAGTGTCTCTCAGGGTGGGGTCACTGTGCAGTGTCTGCCAGCGTGGGGTGCACTATGTAGTGTGTGTCTGCCAGCGTGCGGTGCACTGTGCAGTGTCTGCCAGGGTGGGGTGCACTGTGCAGTGTCTGCCAGGGTGGGGTGCAGTGTCTGCCAGGGTGGGGTTCAGTGTCTGCCAGGGTGGGGTGCAGTGTCTGCCAGCGTGGGGTGCACTGTGCAGTGGCTGTCAGGGTGGGGTGAACTGTGCAGTGTCTAGCAGCGTGGGGTGCAGTGTCTGCCAGCGTGGGGTGCAGTGTCTGCCAGCGTGGGGTGCAGTGTCTGCCAGGGTGGGGTGCACTGTGCAGTGTCTGCCAGGGTGGGGTGCACTGTGCAGTGTCTCCCAGGGTAAGGTGCACTGTGCAGTGTCTGCCAGGGTGGGGTGCACTGTGCAGTGTTTGCCAGGGTGGGGTGCACTGTGCAGTGTCTGCCAGGGTGGGGTGCAGTGTCTGCCAGCGTGGGGTGCACTGTGCAGTGTCTGCCAGGGTGGGGTGCACTGTGCAGTGTCTGCCAGGGTGGGGTGCACTGTGCAGTGTTTGCCAGGGTGGGGTGCACTGTGCAGTGTCTGCCAGCGTGTGGTGCACTATGTAGTGTGAGTCAGCTAGCGTGGGGTGCACTGTGCAGTGTATGCCAGGGTGGGGTGCACTGTGCAGTGTCTGCCATGGTGGGGTGCACTGTGCAGTGTTTGCCAGGGTGGGGTGCACTGTGCAGTGTCTGCCAGCGTGTGGTGCACTGTGTAGTGTGTGTCTGCCAGCGTGGGGTGCACTGTGCAGTGTCTCCCAGGGTGGGGTGCACTGTGCTGCAGTGTCTGCCATGGTGGGGTTTGCACTGTGCAGTGTCTCCCAGGGTGGGGTGCACTGTGCTGCAGTGTCTGCCAGGGTGGGGTGTGCACTGTGCAGTGTCTGCCAAGGTGGGGTGTACTGTGCTGCAGTGTCTGCCAGCGTGAGGTGCACTGTGCAGTGTCTACCAGGGTGGAGTACACTGTGCAGTGTCTGCCAGGGTGGGGTGCAGTGTCTGCCAGCGTGGGGTGCACTGTGCAGTGTCGGTCAGGGTGGGGTGCACTGTGCAGTGTCTGCCAGGGTGGGGTGCACTGTGCAGTGTCTGCCAGGGTGGGGTGCACTGTGTAGTGTCTGCCAGGGTGGGGTGCACTGTGCAGTGTCTGCCAGGCTGAGGTGCAGTGTCTGCCAGGGTGGGGTTCAGTGTCTGCCAGGGTGGGGTGCAGTGTCTGCCAGTGTGGGGTGCACTGTGCAGTGGCTGTCAGGGTGGGGTGCACTGTGCAGTGTCTGCCAGGGTGGGGTGCACTGTGCAGTGTTTGCCAGGGTGGGGTGCACTGTGCAGTGTCTGCCAGGGTGGGGTGCACTGTGCAGTGTTTGCCAGGGTGGGGTGCACTGTGCAGTGTTTGCCAGGGTGGGGTGCACTGTGCAGTGTTTGCCAGGGTGGGGTGCACTGTGCAGTGTCTGCCAGCGTGTGGTGCACTATGTAGTGTGTGTCAGCTAGCGTGGGGTGCACTGTGCAGTGTCTCCCAGGGTGGGGTGCACTGTGCTGCAGTGTCTGCCATGGTGGGGTTTGCACTGTGCAGTGTCTGACAGGGTGGGGTGCACTGTGTAGTGTCTCCCAGGGTGGGGTGCACTGTGAAGTGTCTGCCAAGGTGGGGTGTACTGTGCTGCAGTGTCTGCCAGGGTGGGGTGCACTGTGTAGTGTCTGCCAGGGTGGAGTACACTGTGCAGTGTCTTCCAGGGTGGGGTGCAGTGTCTGCCAGCGTGGGGTGCACTGTGCAGTGTCGGTCAGGGTGGGGTGCACTGTGCAGTGTCTGCCAGGGTGGGGTGCACTGTGCAGTGTCTGCCAGGGTGGGGTGCACTGTGTAGTGTCTGCCAGGGTGGGGTGCACTGTGCAGTGTCTGCCAGGGTGAGGTGCAGTGTCTGCCATGGTGGGGTTCAGTGTCTGCCAGGGTGGGGTGCAGTGTCTGCCAGCGTGGGGTGCAGTGTCTGCCAGCGTGGGGTGCAGTGTCTGCCAGCGTGGGGTGCAGTGTCTGCCAGCGTGGGGTGCAGTGTCTGCCAGGGTGGGGTGCACTGTGCAGTGTCTGCCAGGGTGGGGTGCAATGTGTAGTGTCTCCCAGGGTGGGGTGCACTGTGCAGTGTCTGCCAGGAAGGGGTGCACTGTGCAGTGTTTGCCAGGGTGGGGTGCACTGTGCAGTGTCTGCCAGCGTGGGGTGCACTGTGTAGTGTGTCTGCCAGCGTGAGGTGCACTGTGCAGTGTCTCCCAGGGTGGGGTACACTGCGCTGCAGTGTCTGCCAGGGTGGGGTGTGCACTGTGCAGTGTCTGCCAAGGTGGGGTGCACTGTGTAGTGTCTCCCAGGGTGAGGTGCACTGTGCAGTGTCTGCCAGGGTGGGGTGCACTGTGCTGCATTGTCTGCCAGGGTGGGGTGCACTGTGCAGTGTCTGCCAGGGTAGAGTGCACTGTGCAGTGTTTGCCAGGGTGGAGTGCACTGTGCAGTGTCTGCCAGCGTGGGTTGCAGTGTCTGCTAGAGTGGGGTGCACTGTGCAGTGTCTCCCAGGGTGGGGTGCACTGTGCAGTGTCTGCCAAGGTGGGGTGTACTGTGCTGCAGTGTCTGCCAGGGTGGGGTGCACTGTGCAGTGTCTGCCAGGGTGGGGTGCAATGTGTAGTGTCTCCCAGGGTGGGGTGCACTGTGCAGTGTCTGCCAGAGTGGTGTGCACTGTGTAGTGTCTCCCAGGGTGGGGTGCACTGTGCAGTGTCTGCCAGGGTGGGATGCACTGTGCAGTATTTGGCAGGGTGGGATGCACTGTGCAGTGTCTGCCAGGGTGTGGTGCACTGTGCAGTGTCTGCCAGAGTGGGGTGCAGTGTCTGCCAGGGTGGGGTGCACTGTGCAGTGTCTGCCAGGGTGGGGTACATTGTGCAGTGTCTGCCAGGGTGGGGTGCACTGTGCAGTGTCTGCCAGGGTGGGGTGCAGTGTCTGCCAGCGTGGGGTGCACTGTGCAGTGTCTGCCAGGGTGGAGCACACTGTGCAGTGTCTGCCAGGGTGGGGTGCAGTGTCTGCCAGCGTGGGGTGCACTGTGCAGTGTCGGTCAGGGTGGGGTGCACTGTGCAGTGTCTGCCAGGGTGGGGTGCACTGTGCAGTGTCTGCCAGGGTGGGGTGCACTGTGTAGTGTCTCCCAGGGTGGGGTGCACTGTGCAGTGTCTGCCAGGGTGGGATGCACTGTGCAGTGTTTGGCAGGGTGGGGTGCACTGTGCAGTGTCTGCCAGGGTGGGGTGCACTGTGCAGTGTCTGCCAGGGTGGGGTGCACTGTGCAGTGTCTGCCAGGGTGGAATGCACTGTGCAGTGTCTGCCAGCGTGGGGTGCACTGTGCAGTGTCTGCCAGGGGGGGGGGGGGGGTGCACTGTGCAGTGTCTGCCAGGGTGGGGTGCAGTGTTTGCCAGCGTGAGGTGCACTGTGCAGTGTCTGCCAGGGTGGGGTGCACTGTGCAGTGTCTGCCAGGGTGGGGTGTAGTGTCTGCCAGGGTGGGTGCACTGTGTAGTGTCTCCCAGGGTGGGGTGCACCGTGCAGTGTCTGCCAAGGTGGGGTGTACTGTGCTGCAGTGTCTGCCAGGGTGGGGTGCACTGTGCAGTGTCTGCCAGGGTGGGGTGCAATGTGTAGTGTCTCCCAGGGTGGGGTGCACTGTGCAGTGTCTGCCAGAGTGGTGTGCACTGTGTAGTGTCTCCCAGGGTGGGGTGCACTGTGCAGTGTCTGCCAGGGCGGGATGCACTGTGCAGTATTTGGCAGGGTGGGATGCACTGTGCAGTGTCTGCCAGGGTGTGGTGCACTGTCCAGTGTCTGCCAGAGTGGGGTGCAGTGTCTGCCAGGGTGGGGTGCACTGTGCAGTGTCTGCCAGGGTGGGGTACATTGTGCAGTGTCTGCCAGGGTGGGGTGCACTGTGCAGTGTCTGCCAGGGTGGGGTGCAGTGTCTGCCAGCGTGGGGTGCACTGTGCAGTGTCTGCCAGGGTGGACCACACTGTGCAGTGTCTGCCAGGGTGGGGTGCAGTGTCTGCCAGCGTGGGGTGCACTGTGCAGTGTCGGTCAGGGTGGGGTGCACTGTGCAGTGTCTGCCAGGGTGGGATGCACTGTGCAGTGTTTGGCAGGGTGGGGTGCACTGTGCAGTGTCTGCTAGGGTGGGGTGCACTGTGCAGTGTCTGCCAGGGTGGGGTGCACTGTGCAGTGTCTGCCAGGGTGGAGTACACTGTGCAGTGTCTGCCAAAGTGGGGTGCAGTGTCTGCCAGTGTGGGTTGCACTGTGCAGTGTCTGCCAGGGTGGGGTGCAGTGTCTGCCAGCGTGGGGTGCACTGTGCAGTGTCTGCCAGGGTGGGGTACACTGTGCAGTGTCTGCCAGCGTGGGTTGCACTGTGCAGTGTCTGCCAGGGTGGGGTGCAGTGTCTGCCAGCGTGGGGTGCACTGTGCAGTGTCTGCCAGGGTGGAGTACACTGTGCAGTGTCTGCCAGGGTGGGGTGCAGTGTCTGCCAGCGTGGGGTGCAGTGTCTGCCAGCGTGGGGTGCACTGTGCAGTTTCTGCCAGCGTGGGGGGCACTGTGCAGTGTCTGCCAGGGTGGGGTGCACTGTGCAGGGTCTGTCAGGGTGGGGTGCACTGTGCAGTGTCTCTCAGGGTGGGGTCACTGTGCAGTGTCTGCCAGCGTGGGGTGCACTATGTAGTGTGTGTCTGCCAGCGTGGGGTGCACTGTGCAGTGTCTGCCAGGGTGGGATGCACTGTGCAGTGTCTGCCAGGGTGGGGTGCAGTGTCTGCCAGGGTGGGGTTCAGTGTCTGCCAGGGTGGGTGCAGTGTCTGCCAGCGTGGGGTGCACTGTGCAGTGGCTGTCAGGGTGGGGTGCACTGTGCAGTGTCTGCCAGCGTGGGGTGCAGTGTCTGCCAGCGCGGGGTGCAGTGTCTGCCAGCGTGGGGTGCAGTGTCTGCCAGGGTGGGGTGCACTGTGCAGTGTCTGCCAGGGTGGGGTGCAATGTGTAGTGTCTCCCAGGGTGGGGTGCATTGGGCAGTGTCTGCCAGGGTGGGGTGCACTGTGCAGTGTTTGCCAGGGTGGGGTGCACTATGCAGTGTCTGCCAGCGTGGGGTGCACTGTGTAGTGTGTCTGCCAGCGTAAGGTGCACTGTGCAGTGTCTCCAAGGGTGGGGTGCACTGCGCTGCAGTGTCTGCCAGGGTGGGGTGTGCACTGTGCAGTGTCTGCCAAGGTGGGGTGCACTGTGTAGTGTCTCCCAGGGTGGGGTGCACTGTGCAGTGTCTGCCAAGGTGGGGTGTACTGTGCTGCAGTGTCTGCCAGGGTGGGGTGCACTGTGCAGTGTCTGCCAGGGTGGAGTACACTGTGCAGTGTCTGCCAGGGTGGGGTGCAGTGTCTGCCAGCGTGGGGTGCACTGTGCAGTGTCGGTCAGGGTGGGGTGCACTGTGCAGTGTCTGCCAGGGTGGGGTGCACTGTGCAGTGTCTTCCAGGGTGGGGTGCAATGTGTAGTGTCTGCCAGGGTGGGGTGCACTGTGCAGTGTCTGCCAGGGTGAGGTGCAGTGTCTGCCAGGGTGGGGTTCAGTGTCTGTCAGGGTGGGGTGCAGTGTCTGCCAGTGCGGAGTGCACTGTGCAGTGGCTGTCAGGGTGGGGTGCACTGTGCAGTGTCTGCCAGCGTGGGGTGCAGTGTCTGCCAGCGTGGGGTGCAGTGTCTGCCAGCGTGGGGTGCAGTGTCTGCCAGGGTGGGGTGCACTGTGCAGTGTCTGCCAGGGTGGGGTGCAATGTGTAGTGTCTCCCAGGGTGGGGTGCACTGTGCAGTGTCTGCCAGAGTGGTGTGCACTGTGTAGTGTCTCCCAGGGTGGGGTGCACTGTGCAGTGTCTGCCAGGGTGGGATGCACTGTGCAGTATTTGGCAGGGTGGGATGCACTGTGCAGTGTCTGCCAGGGTGTGGTGCACTGTGCAGTGTCTGCCAGGGTGGGGTGCAGTGTCTGCCAGGGTGGGGTGCACTGTGCAGTGTCTGCCAGGGTGGGGTACATTGTGCAGTGTCTGCCAGGGTGGGGTGCACTGTGCAGTGTCTGCCAGGGTGGGGTGCAGTGTCTGCCAGCGTGGGGTGCACTGTGCAGTGTCTGCCAGGGTGGAGCACACTGTGCAGTGTCTGCCAGGGTGGGGTGCAGTGTCTGCCAGCGTGGGGTGCACTGTGCAGTGTCGGTCAGGGTGGGGTGCACTGTGCAGTGTCTGCCAGGGTGGGGTGCACTGTGCAGTGTCTGCCAGGGTGGGGTGCACTGTGTAGTGTCTCCCAGGGTGGGGTGCACTGTGCAGTGTCTGCCAGGGTGGGATGCACTGTGCAGTGTTTGGCAGGGTGGGGTGCACTGTGCAGTGTTTGCCAGGGTGGGGTGCACTGTGCAGTGTCTGCCAGCGTGGGGTGCACTGTGTAGTGTGTCTGCCAGCGTAAGGTGCACTGTGCAGTGTCTCCCAGGGTGGGGTGCACTGCGCTGCAGTGTCTGCCAGGGTGGGGTGTGCACTGTGCAGTGTCTGCCAAGGTGGGGTGCACTGTGTAGTGTCTCCCAGGGTGGGGTGCACTGTGCAGTGTCTGCCAGGGTGGGGTGCACTGTGCTGCAGTGTCTGCCAGGGTGGGGTGCAGTGTCTGCCAGCGTGGGGTGCACTGTGCAGTGTCTGCCAGGGTGGGGTGCACTGTGCAGTGTCTGCCAGGGTGGGGTGCAGTGTCTGCCAGCGTGAGGTGCACTGTGCAGTGTCTGCCAGGGTGGGGTGCACTGTGCAGTGTTTGCCAGGGTGGGGTGCACTGTGCAGTGTTTGCCAGGGTGGGGTGCACTGTGCAGTGTTTGCCAGGGTGGGGTGCACTGTGCAGTGTCTGCCAGCGTGTGGTGCACTATGTAGTGTGTG
This sequence comes from Chirona hameri, assembly GCA_036785665.1. Lineage (NCBI taxonomy): Eukaryota > Metazoa > Arthropoda > Thecostraca > Balanomorpha > Balanidae > Chirona > Chirona hameri. The sequence continues at coordinate 140,974 of JAXIVJ010000891.1, forward strand.
TCAGCTAGCGTGGGGTGCACTGTGCAGTGTCTCCCAGGGTGGGGTGCACTGTGCTGCAGTGTCTGCCATGGTGGGGTTTGCACTGTGCAGTGTCTGACAGGGTGGGGTGCACTGTGTAGTGTCTCCCAGGGTGGGGTGCACTGTGAAGTGTCTGCCAAGGTGGGGTGTACTGTGCTGCAGTGTCTGCCAGGGTGGGGTGCACTGTGTAGTGTCTGCCAGGGTGGAGTACACTGTGCAGTGTCTTCCAGGGTGGGGTGCAGTGTCTGCCAGCGTGGGGTGCACTGTGCAGTGTCGGTCAGGGTGGGGTGCACTGTGCAGTGTCTGCCAGGGTGGGGTGCACTGTGCAGTGTCTGCCAGGGTGGGGTGCACTGTGTAGTGTCTGCCAGGGTGGGGTGCACTGTGCAGTGTCTGCCAGGGTGAGGTGCAGTGTCTGCCAGGGTGGGGTTCAGTGTCTGCCAGGGTGGGGTGCAGTGTCTGCCAGCGTGGGGTGCAGTGTCTGCCAGCGTGGGGTGCAGTGTCTGCCAGCGTGGGGTGCAGTGTCTGCCAGCGTGGGGTGCAGTGTCTGCCAGGGTGGGGTGCACTGTGCAGTGTCTGCCAGGGTGGGGTGCAATGTGTAGTGTCTCCCAGGGTGGGGTGCACTGTGCAGTGTCTGCCAGGAAGGGGTGCACTGTGCAGTGTTTGCCAGGGTGGGGTGCACTGTGCAGTGTCTGCCAGCGTGGGGTGCACTGTGTAGTGTGTCTGCCAGCGTGAGGTGCACTGTGCAGTGTCTCCCAGGGTGGGGTACACTGCGCTGCAGTGTCTGCCAGGGTGGGGTGTGCACTGTGCAGTGTCTGCCAAGGTGGGGTGCACTGTGTAGTGTCTCCCAGGGTGAGGTGCACTGTGCAGTGTCTGCCAGGGTGGGGTGCACTGTGCTGCATTGTCTGCCAGGGTGGGGTGCACTGTGCAGTGTCTGCCAGGGTAGGGTGCACTGTGCAGTGTTTGCCAGGGTGGAGTGCACTGTGCAGTGTCTGCCAGCGTGGGTTGCAGTGTCTGCTAGAGTGGGGTGCACTGTGCAGTGTCTCCCAGGGTGGGGTGCACTGTGCAGTGTCTGCCAAGGTGGGGTGTACTGTGCTGCAGTGTCTGCCAGGGTGGGGTGCACTGTGCAGTGTCTGCCAGGGTGGGGTGCAATGTGTAGTGTCTCCCAGGGTGGGGTGCACTGTGCAGTGTCTGCCAGAGTGGTGTGCACTGTGTAGTGTCTCCCAGGGTGGGGTGCACTGTGCTGTGTCTGCCAGGGTGGGATGCACTGTGCAGTATTTGGCAGGGTGGGATGCACTGTGCAGTGTCTGCCAGGGTGTGGTGCACTGTGCAGTGTCTGCCAGAGTGGGGTGCAGTGTCTGCCAGGGTGGGGTGCACTGTGCAGTGTCTGCCAGGGTGGGGTACATTGTGCAGTGTCTGCCAGGGTGGGGTGCACTGTGCAGTGTCTGCCAGGGTGGGGTGCAGTGTCTGCCAGCGTGGGGTGCACTGTGCAGTGTCTGCCAGGGTGGAGCACACTGTGCAGTGTCTGCCAGGGTGGGGTGCAGTGTCTGCCAGCGTGGGGTGCACTGTGCAGTGTCGGTCAGGGTGGGGTGCACTGTGCAGTGTCTGCCAGGGTGGGGTGCACTGTGCAGTGTCTGCCAGGGTGGGGTGCACTGTGTAGTGTCTCCCAGGGTGGGGTGCACTGTGCAGTGTCTGCCAGGGTGGGATGCACTGTGCAGTGTTTGGCAGGGTGGGGTGCACTGTGCAGTGTCTGCCAGGGTGGGGTGCACTGTGCAGTGTCTGCCAGGGTGGGGTGCACTGTGCAGTGTCTGCCAGGGTGGAATGCACTGTGCAGTGTCTGCCAGCGTGGGGTGCACTGTGCAGTGTCTGCCAGGGGGGGGGGGTGCACTGTGCAGTGTCTGCCAGGGTGGGGTGCAGTGTTTGCCAGCGTGAGGTGCACTGTGCAGTGTCTGCCAGGGTGGGGTGCACTGTGCAGTGTCTGCCAGGGTGGGGTGTAGTGTCTGCCAGGGTGGGTGCACTGTGTAGTGTCTCCCAGGGTGGGGTGCACCGTGCAGTGTCTGCCAAGGTGGGGTGTACTGTGCTGCAGTGTCTGCCAGGGTGGGGTGCACTGTGCAGTGTCTGCCAGGGTGGGGTGCAATGTGTAGTGTCTCCCAGGGTGGGGTGCACTGTGCAGTGTCTGCCAGAGTGGTGTGCACTGTGTAGTGTCTCCCAGGGTGGGGTGCACTGTGCAGTGTCTGCCAGGGCGGGATGCACTGTGCAGTATTTGGCAGGGTGGGATGCACTGTGCAGTGTCTGCCAGGGTGTGGTGCACTGTCCAGTGTCTGCCAGAGTGGGGTGCAGTGTCTGCCAGGGTGGGGTGCACTGTGCAGTGTCTGCCAGGGTGGGGTACATTGTGCAGTGTCTGCCAGGGTGGGGTGCACTGTGCAGTGTCTGCCAGGGTGGGGTGCAGTGTCTGCCAGCGTGGGGTGCACTGTGCAGTGTCTGCCAGGGTGGACCACACTGTGCAGTGTCTGCCAGGGTGGGGTGCAGTGTCTGCCAGCGTGGGGTGCACTGTGCAGTGTCGGTCAGGGTGGGGTGCACTGTGCAGTGTCTGCCAGGGTGGGATGCACAGTGCAGTGTTTGGCAGGGTGGGGTGCACTGTGCAGTGTCTGCTAGGGTGGGGTGCACTGTGCAGTGTCTGCCAGGGTGGGGTGCACTGTGCAGTGTCTGCCAGGGTGGAGTACACTGTGCAGTGTCTGCCAAAGTGGGGTGCAGTGTCTGCCAGTGTGGGTTGCACTGTGCAGTGTCTGCCAGGGTGGGGTGCAGTGTCTGCCAGCGTGGGGTGCACTGTGCAGTGTCTGCCAGGGTGGGGTACACTGTGCAGTGTCTGCCAGCGTGGGTTGCACTGTGCAGTGTCTGCCAGGGTGGGGTGCAGTGTCTGCCAGCGTGGGGTGCACTGTGCAGTGTCTGCCAGGGTGGAGTACACTGTGCAGTGTCTGCCAGGGTGGGGTGCAGTGTCTGCCAGCGTGGGGTGCAGTGTCTGCCAGCGTGGGGTGCACTGTGCAGTTTCTGCCAGCGTGGGGGGCACTGTGCAGTGTCTGCCAGGGTGGGGTGCACTGTGCAGGGTCTGTCAGGGTGGGGTGCACTGTGCAGTGTCTCTCAGGGTGGGGTCACTGTGCAGTGTCTGCCAGCGTGGGGTGCACTATGTAGTGTGTGTCTGCCAGCGTGGGGTGCACTGTGCAGTGTCTGCCAGGGTGGGATGCACTGTGCAGTGTCTGCCAGGGTGGGGTGCAGTGTCTGCCAGGGTGGGGTTCAGTGTCTGCCAGGGTGGGTGCAGTGTCTGCCAGCGTGGGGTGCACTGTGCAGTGGCTGTCAGGGTGGGGTGCACTGTGCAGTGTCTGCCAGCGTGGGGTGCAGTGTCTGCCAGCGCGGGGTGCAGTGTCTGCCAGCGTGGGGTGCAGTGTCTGCCAGGGTGGGGTGCACTGTGCAGTGTCTGCCAGGGTGGGGTGCAATGTGTAGTGTCTCCCAGGGTGGGGTGCATTGGGCAGTGTCTGCCAGGGTGGGGTGCACTGTGCAGTGTTTGCCAGGGTGGGGTGCACTATGCAGTGTCTGCCAGCGTGGGGTGCACTGTGTAGTGTGTCTGCCAGCGTAAGGTGCACTGTGCAGTGTCTCCAAGGGTGGGGTGCACTGCGCTGCAGTGTCTGCCAGGGTGGGGTGTGCACTGTGCAGTGTCTGCCAAGGTGGGGTGCACTGTGTAGTGTCTCCCAGGGTGGGGTGCACTGTGCAGTGTCTGCCAAGGTGGGGTGTACTGTGCTGCAGTGTCTGCCAGGGTGGGGTGCACTGTGCAGTGTCTGCCAGGGTGGAGTACACTGTGCAGTGTCTGCCAGGGTGGGGTGCAGTGTCTGCCAGCGTGGCGTGCACTGTGCAGTGTCGGTCAGGGTGGGGTGCACTGTGCAGTGTCTGCCAGGGTGGGGTGCACTGTGCAGTGTCTGCCAGGGTGGGGTGCACTGTGTAGTGTCTGCCAGGGTGGGGTGCACTGTGCAGTGTCTGCCAGGGTGAGGTGCAGTGTCTGCCAGGGTGGGGTTCAGTGTCTGTCAGGGTGGGGTGCAGTGTCTGCCAGTGCGGGGTGCACTGTGCAGTGGCTGTCAGTGTGGGGTGCACTGTGCAGTGTCTGCCAGCGTGGGGTGCAGTGTCTGCCAGCGTGGGGTGCAGTGTCTGCCAGGGTGGGGTGCACTGTGCAGTGTCTGCCAGGGTGGGGTGCAATGTGTAGTGTCTCCCAGGGTGGGGTGCACTGTGCAGTGTCTGCCAGAGTGGTGTGCACTGTGTAGTGTCTCCCAGGGTGGGGTGCACTGTGCAGTGTCTGCCAGGGTGGGATGCACTGTGCAGTATTTGGCAGGGTGGGATGCACTGTGCAGTGTCTGCCAGGGTGTGGTGCACTGTGCAGTGTCTGCCAGGGTGGGGTGCAGTGTCTGCCAGGGTGGGGTGCACTGTGCAGTGTCTGCCAGGGTGGGGTACATTGTGCAGTGTCTGCCAGGGTGGGGTGCACTGTGCAGTGTCTGCCAGGGTGGGGTGCAGTGTCTGCCAGCGTGGGGTGCACTGTGCAGTGTCTGCCAGGGTGGAGCACACTGTGCAGTGTCTGCCAGGGTGGGGTGCAGTGTCTGCCAGCGTGGGGTGCACTGTGCAGTGTCGGTCAGGGTGGGGTGCACTGTGCAGTGTCTGCCAGGGTGGGGTGCACTGTGCAGTGTCTGCCAGGGTGGGGTGCACTGTGTAGTGTCTCCCAGGGTGGGGTGCACTGTGCAGTGTCTGCCAGGGTGGGATGCACTGTGCAGTGTTTGGCAGGGTGGGGTGCACTGTGCAGTGTTTGCCAGGGTGGGGTGCACTGTGCAGTGTCTGCCAGCGTGGGGTGCACTGTGTAGTGTGTCTGCCAGCGTAAGGTGCACTGTGCAGTGTCTCCCAGGGTGGGGTGCACTGCGCTGCAGTGTCTGCCAGGGTGGGGTGTGCACTGTGCAGTGTCTGCCAAGGTGGGGTGCACTGTGTAGTGTCTCCCAGGGTGGGGTGCACTGTGCAGTGTCTGCCAGGGTGGGGTGCACTGTGCTGCAGTGTCTGCCAGGGTGGGGTGCAGTGTCTGCCAGCGTGGGGTGCACTGTGCAGTGTCTGCCAGGGTGGGGTGCACTGTGCAGTGTCTGCCAGGGTGGGGTGCAGTGTCTGCCAGCGTGAGGTGCACTGTGCAGTGTCTGCCAGGGTGGGGTGCGGTGTCTGCCAGGGTGGGGTGCGGTGTCTGCCAGGGTGGGTTGAACTGTGCAGTGTATGCGAGAGTGGGGTGCACTGTGCAGTGTCTGCCAGGGTGGGGTTCAGTGTCTGCCAGCGTCGGGTGCACTGTGTAGTGTCTCCCAGGGTGGGGTGCACTGTGCAATGTCTGCCAGGGTGGGGTGCAGTGTCTGCCAGGGTGGGTGCACTGTGTAGTGTCTCCCAGGGTGGGGTGCACTGTGCAGTGTCTGCCATGGTGGAGTGCACTGTGCAGTGTCTGCCAGGGTGGGGTGCAGTGTCTGCCAGGGTGGGGTTCAGTGTCTGCCAGGGTGGGGTGCAGTGTCTGCCAGCGTGGGGTGCACTGTGCAGTGTCTGTCAGGGTGGGATGTACTGTGCAGTGTGCCAGCGTGGGGTACAATGTCTGTCAGGGTGGGGTTCAGTGTCTGCCAGCGTGGGGTGCAGTGTCTGCCAGCGTGGGGTGCAGTGTCTGCCAGGGTGGGGTGCACTGTGCAGTATCTGCCAAGGTGGGGTGCAATGTGTAGTGTCTGCCAGGGTGGGGTGCACTGTGCAGTGTCTGCCAGGGTAGGGTGCACTGTGCAGTGTTTGCCAGGGTGGGGTGCACTGTGCAGTGTCTGTCAGCGTGGGGTGCACTGTGTAGTGTGTGTCTGCCAGCGTGGGGTGCACTGTGCAGTGTCTCCCAGGGTGGGGTGCACTGTGCTGCAGTGTCTGCCAGGGTGGGGTGTGCCCTTCGCAGTGTCTGCCAGGGTGGGGTGCACTGTGAAGTGTCTGCCAGGGTGGGGTCCAGTGTCTGCCAGGGTGGGGTGCACTGTGAAGTGTTTGCCAGGGTGGGGTGCACTGTGCATTGTCTGCCAGGGTATGGTGCACTGTGCAGTGTCTGCCAGGGTGGGGTGCAGTGTCTGCCAGCGTGGGGTGCACTGTGCAGTGTCAGCCAGGGTGGGGTGCACTGTGCAGTGTCTGCCAGGGTTGGGTGCAGTGTCTGCCAGCGTGAGGTGCACTGTGCAGTGTCTGCCAGGGTGGGGTGCACTGTGCAGTGTCTGCCAGGGTGGGGTTCAGTATCTGCCAGGGTGGGTGCACTGTGTAGTGTCTCTTAGGGTGGGGTGCACTGTGCAGTGTCTGCTAGGGTGGGGTGCACTGTGCAGTGTCTGCCAGGGTGGAGTGCACTGTGCAGTGTCTGCCAGGGTGGGGTGCAGTGTCTGCCAGCGTGGGGTGCACTGTGCAGTGTCTGTCAGGGTGGGATGCACTGTGCAGTGTGCCAGCGTGGGGTACAATGTCTGTCAGGGTGGGGTTCAGTGTCTGCCAGCGTGGGGTGCAGTGTCTGCCAGCGTGGGGTGCAGTGTCTGCCAGGGTGGGGTGCACTGTGTAGTGTGTCTGCCAGCGTGGTGTGCACTGTGCAGTGTCTCCCAGGGTGGGGTGCACTGTGCTGCAGTGTCTGCCAGGGTGGGGTGTGCACTGTGCAGTGTCTGCCAAGGTGGGGTGCACTGTGTAGTGTCTCCCAGGGTGGGGTGCACTGTGCAGTGTCTGCCAGGGTGGGGTGCACTGTGCTGCAGTGTCTGCCAGGGTGGGGTGCACTGTGCAGTGTCTGCCAGGGTGGGGTGCAATGTCTAGTGTCTCCCAGGGTGGGGTGCACTGTGCAGTGTCTCCCAGGGTGGGGTGCACTGTGCTGCAGTGTCTGGCAGGGTGGGGTGTGCACTGTGCAGTGTCTGCCAGGGTGGGGTGCACTGTGTAGTGTCTCCCAGGGTGGGGTGCACTGTGCAGTGTTTGCCAAGGTGAGGTGCACTGTGCTGCAGTGTCTGCCTGGGTGGGGTGCACTGTGCAGTGTCTGCCAGGGTGGGGTGCAATGTGTAGTGTCTCCCAGGGTGGGGTGCACTGTGCAGTGTCTGCCAGGGTGGGGTGCATTGTGTAGTGTCTCCCAGGGTGGGGTGCACTGTGCAGTGTCTGTCAGGGTGGGGTGCAGTGTCTGCCAGGGTGGGGTGCACTGTGCAGTGTCTGCCAGGGTGGAATGCACTGTGCATTGTCTGCCAGGGTGGGGTGCAGTGTCTGCCAGCGTGGGGTGCACTGTGCAGTGTCTGCCAGGGTGGGGTGCACTGTGCAGTGTCTGCCAGGGTGGGGTGCAGTGTCTGCCAGCGTGAGGTGCACTGTGCAGTGTCTGCCAGGGTGGGGTGCGGTGTCTGCCAGGGTGGGGTGCACTGTGCAGTGTATGCCAGGGTGGGGTGCACTGTGCAGTGTCTGCCAGGGTGGGGTGCAGTGTCTGCCAGCGTGAGGTGCACTGTGCAGTGTCTGCCAGGGTGGGGTGCGGTGTCTGCCAGGGTGGGGTTCAGTGTCTGCCAGCGTCGGGTGCACTGTGTAGTGTCTCCCAGGGTGGGGTGCACTGTGAAGTGTCTGCCAGGGTGGGGTGCAGTGTCTGCCAGCGTGGGGTGCAGTGTCTGCCAGGGTGGGTGCACTGTGTAGTGTCTCCCAGGGTGGGGTGCACTGTGCAGTGTCTGCCAGGGTGGAGTGCACTGTGCAGTGTCTGCCAGGGTGGGGTGCAGTGTCTGCCGGGGTGGGGTTCAGTGTCTGCCAGGGTGGGGTGCAGTGTCTGCCAGCGTGGGGTGCACTGTGCAGTGTCTGTCAGGGCGGGATGCACTGTGCAGTGTGCCAGCGTGGAGTACAATGTCTGTCAGGGTGGGGTTCAGTGTCTGCCAGCGTGGGGTGCAGTGTCTGCCAGCGTGGGGTGCAGTGTCTGCCAGGGTGGGGTGCACTGTGCAGTATCTGCCAGGGTGGGGTGCACTGTGCAGTGTCTGCCAAGGTAGAGTGCACTGTGTAGTGTCTCCCAGGGTGGGGTGCACTGTGCAGTGTCTGCCAGGGTGGGGTGCACTGTGCTGCAGTGTCTGCCAGGGTGGGGTGCACTGTGCAGTGTCTGCCAGGGTAGGGTGCACTGTGCAGTGTCTGTCAGGGTGGGGTGCACTGTGCAATGTCTGCCAGGGTGGGGTGCACTGTGTAGTGTCTCCCAGGGTGGGGTGCACTGTGCAGTGTCTGCCAGGGTGGGGTGCACTGTGCAGTGTTTGCCAGGGTGGGGTGCACTGTGCAGTGTCTGCCAGCGTGGGGTGCACTGTGTAGTGTGTGTCTGCCAGCGTGGGGTGCACTGTGCAGTGTCTCCCAGGGTGGGGTGCACTGTGCTGCAGTGTCTGCCAGGGTGGGGTGCAATGTGTAGTGTATCCCAGGGTGGGTGCACTGTGCAGTGGCTGTCAGGGTGGGGTGCACTGTGCAGTGTCTGCCAGGGTGGGGCGCACTGTGTAGTGTCTCCCAGGGTGGAATGCACTGTGCAGTGTCTGCCAGGGTAGGGTGCAGTGTCTGCCAGGGTGGGGTGCACTGTGCAGTGTCTGCCTGGGTGGAATGCACTGTGCAGTGTCTGCCAGGGTGGGGTGCAGTGTCTGCCAGCGTGGGGTGCACTGTGCAGTGTCTGCCAGGGGGGGGGGGTGCATTGTGCAGTGTCTGCCAGGGTGGGGTGCAGTGTCTGCCAGCGTGAGGTGCACTGTGCAGTGTCTGCCAGGGTGGGGTGCGGTGTCTGCCAGGGTGGGGTGCGGTGTCTGCCAGGGTGGGGTGCACTGTGCAGTGTATGCGAGGGTGGGGTGCACTGTGCAGTGTCTGCCAGGGTGGGGTTCAGTGTCTGCCAGCGTCGGGTGCACTGTGTAGTGTCTCCCAGGGTGGGGTGCACTGTGCAATGTCTGCCAGGGTGGGGTGCAGTGTCTGCCAGGGTGGGTGCACTGTGTAGTGTCTCCCAGGGTGGGGTGCACTGTGCAGTGTCTGCCATGGTGGAGTGCACTGTGCAGTGTCTGCCAGGGTTGGGTGCAGTGTCTGCCAGGGTGGGGTTCAGTGTCTGCCAGGGTGGGGTGCAGTGTCTGCCAGCGTGGGGTGCACTGTGCAGTGTCTGTCAGGGTGGGATGCACTGTGCAGTGTGCCAGCGTGGGGTACAATGTCTGTCAGGGTGGGGTGCAGTGTCTGCCAGGGTGGGGTGCACTGTGCAGTATCTGCCAAGGTGGGGTGCAATGTGTAGTGTCTGCCAGGGTGGGGTGCACTGTGCAGTGTCTGCCAGGGTAGGGTGCACTGTGCAGTGTTTGCCAGGGTGGGGTGCACTGTGCAGTGTCTGGCAGCGTGGGGTGCACTGTGTAGTGTGTGTCTGCCAGCGTGGGGTGCACTGTGCAGTGTCTCCCAGGGTGGGGTGCACTGTGCTGCAGTGTCTGCCAGGGTGGGGTGTGCCCTGTGCAGTGTCTGCCAGGGTGGGGTGCACTGTGCAGTGTCTGCCAGGGTGGGGTCCAGTGTCTGCCAGGGTGGGGTGCACTGTTAAGTGTTTGCCAGGGTGGGGTGCACTGTGCAGTGTCTGCCAGGGTATGGTGCACTGTGCAGTGTCTGCCAGGGTGGGGTGCAGTGTCTGCCAGCGTGGGGTGCACTGTGCAGTGTCAGCCAGGGTGGGGTGCACTGTGCAGTGTCTGCCAGGGTGGGGTGCACTGTGCAGTGTTTGCCAGGGTGGGGTGCACTGTGCAGTGTCTGCCAGGGTGGGGTTCAGTGTCTGCCAGCGTGGGGTGCACTGTGCAGTGTCTCCCAGGGTGGGGTGCACTGTGCAGTGTCTGTCAGGATAGGATGCACTGTGCAGTGTTTGCCAGGGTGGGGTGCACTGTGCAGGGTCTGCCAGGGTGGGGTGCACTGTGCAGTGTCTGCCAGGGTGGGGTGCAGTGTCTGCCAGCGTGGGGTGCACTGTGCAGTGTCAGCCAGGGTGGGGTGCACTGTGCAGTGTCTGCCAGGGTGGAGTGCACTGTGCAGTGTCTGCCAGGGTGGGGTGCAGTGTCTGCTAGCGTGGGGAGCACTGTGCAGTGTCTGCCAGGGTGGGGTGCAGTGTCTGCCAGTGTGGGGTGCATGTGCAGTGTCTGCCAGGGTGGGGTACACTGTGCAGTATCTGCTAGCGTGGGGTGCACTGTGCAGTGTCTGCCAGGGTGGAGTACACTGTGCAGTGTCTGCCAAAGTGGGGTGCAGTGTCTGCCAGCGTGGGGTGCACTGTGCAGTTTCTGCCAGCGTGGGGGGCACTGTGCAGTGTCTGCCAGGGTGGGGTGCACTGTGCAGTGTCTGCAAGGGTGGGGTGCAGTGTCTGTCAGGGTGGGGTGCACTGTGCAGTGTCTCTCAGGGTGGGGTCACTGTGCAGTGTCTGCCAGCGTGTGGTGCACTATGTAGTGTGTGTCTGCCAGCGTGCGGTGCACTGTGCAGTGTCTGCCAGGGTGGGGTGCACTGTGCAGTGTCTGCCAGGGTGGGGTGCAGTGTCTGCCAGGGTGGGGTTCAGTGTCTGCCAGGGTGGGGTGCAGTGTCTGCCAGCGTGGGGTGCACTGTGCAGTGGCTGTCAGGGTGGGGTGAACTGTGCAGTGTCTACCAGCGTGGGGTGCAGTGTCTGCCAGCGTGGGGTGCAGTGTCTGCCAGCGTGGGGTGCAGTGTCTGCCAGGGTGGGGTGCACTGTGCAGTGTCTGCCAGGGTGGGGTGCACTGTGCAGTGTCTCCCAGGGTAAGGTGCACTGTGCAGTGTCTGCCAGGGTGGGGTGCACTGTGCAGTGTTTGCCAGGGTGGGGTGCACTGTGCAGTGTCTGCCAGGGTGGGGTGCAGTGTCTGCCAGCGTGGGGTGCACTGTGCAGTGTCTGCCAGGGTGGGGTGCACTGTGCAGTGTTTGCCAGGGTGGGGTGCACTGTGCAGTGTCTGCCAGCGTGTGGTGCACTGTGTAGTGTGTGTCAGCTAGCGTGGGGTGCACTGTGCAGTGTCTCCCAGGGTGGGGTGCACTGTGCTGCAGTGTCTGCCATGGTGGGGTTTGCACTGTGCAGTGTCTGACAGGGTGGGGTGCACTGTGTAGTGTCTCCCAGGGTGGGGTGCACTGTGAAGTGTCTGCCAAGGTGGGGTGTACTGTGCTGCAGTGTCTGCCAGGGTGGGGTGCACTGTGTAGTGTCTGCCAGGGTGGAGTACACTGTGCAGTCTCTTCCAGGGTGGGGTGCAGTGTCTGCCAGCGTGGGGTGCACTGTGCAGTGTCGGTCAGGGTGGGGTGCACTGTGCAGTGTCTGCCAGGGTGGGGTGCACTGTGCAGTGTCTGCCAGGGTGGGGTGCACTGTGTAGTGTCTGCCAGGGTGGGGTGCACTGTGCAGTGTCTGCCAGGGTGAGGTGCAGTGTCTGCCAGGGTGGGGTTCAGTGTCTGCCAGGGTGGGGTGCAGTGTCTGCCAGCGTGGGGTGCAGTGTCTGCCAGCGTGGGGTGCAGTGTCTGCCAGCGTGGGGTGCAGTGTCTGCCAGCGTGGGGTGCAGTGTCTGCCAGGGTGGGGTGCACTGTGCAGTGTCTGCCAGGGTGGGGTGCAATGTGTAGTGTCTCCCAGGGTGGGGTGCACTGTGCAGTGTCTGCCAGGAAGGGGTGCACTGGGCAGTGTTTGCCAGGGTGGGGTGCACTGTGCAGTGTCTGCCAGCGTGGGGTGCACTGTGTAGTGTGTCTGCCAGCGTGAGGTGCACTGTGCAGTGTCTCCCAGGGTGGGGTACACTGCGCTGCAGTGTCTGCCAGGGTGGGGTGTGCACTGTGCAGTGGGGGTGCACTGTGCACTGTGGGGTGCACTGTGTAGTGTCTCCCAGGGTGAGGTGCACTGTGCAGTGTCTGCCAGGGTGGGGTGCACTGTGCTGCATTGTCTGCCAGGGTGGGGTGCACTGTGCAGTGTCTGCCAGGGTAGGGTGCACTGTGCAGTGTTTGCCAGGGTGGAGTGCACTGTGCAGTGTCTGCCAGCGTGGGTTGCAGTGTCTGCTAGAGTGGGGTGCACTGTGCAGTGTCTCCCAGAGTGGGGTGCACTGTGCAGTGTCTGCCAAGGTGGGGTGTACTGTGCTGCAGTGTCTGCCAGGGTGGGGTGCACTGTGCAGTGTCTGCCAGGGTGGGGTGCAATGTGTAGTGTCTCCCAGGGTGGGGTGCACTGTGCAGTGTCTGCCAGAGTGGTGTGCACTGTGTAGTGTCTCCCAGGGTGGGGTGCACTGTGCAGTGTCTGCCAGTGTGGGATGCACTGTGCAGTATTTGGCAGGGTGGGATGCACTGTGCAGTGTCTGCCAGGGTGTGGTGCACTGTGCAGTGTCTGCCAGAGTGGGGTGCAGTGTCTGCCAGGGTGGGGTGCACTGTGCAGTGTCTGCCAGGGTGGGGTACATTGTGCAGTGTCTGCCAGGGTGGGGTGCACTGTGCAGTGTCTGCCAGGGTGGGGTGCAGTGTCTGCCAGCGTGGGGTGCACTGTGCAGTGTCTGCCAGGGTGGAGCACACTGTGCAGTGTCTGCCAGGGTGGGGTGCAGTGTCTGCCAGCGTGGGGTGCACTGTGCAGTGTCGGTCAGGGTGGGGTGCACTGTGCAGTGTCTGCCAGGGTGGGGTGCACTGTGCAGTGTCTCAAAAATTGGTGGGGCAAAGCGGGAAGTTGCTGGGGCCCCACCATTTAAAGAAATTCCACCCGCCCTCGCAAAACATCTTTCCGCCCTCGAAAGGCTTCCTCACGTGTTCTTCCTACTTTTATCATTTTGTCGGGCGCCATCACTGGCCTGAGAACGCATTTACTTGCTGGGGGGTCGCCGTCACTGGTCGGAGGGGCGCCATCACTGGCCGGAGGGGTGCTTTCACACTCGCTGAAGGGTCGCCGTCACTGGTCGGAGGGGTGCCGTCACTTGCCGGAGGGGCGCCACTGGCCTGATGGGGTCACAGGCCTGAGGGGCGCAATCACTGGCTGGAGGGGGCGCCGTCACTGGTCGGAGGGGCTCAGACGCACACCCAGAAAATATGGGTGGATCTTTTCAGATACAAGTTCAGTTCAGCGGGTGGAGTTTCTTCAAATGATAGTTATGACAGTTTGCTCCACTAACTTTTATCTGAAAAGATCCACCCATATTTATAAAAGATACCCATATTTGCAAAACATCTTGCCGCCTTCGAAAGGCTTCCTCACGTGTTCGTCTTACTTTTAGCATTTTGTGGGGCGCCATCACTGGCCGGAGGGGCGCCTTCACTGGTCGGAGGGGCGCCGTCACTGGCCGGAGGGACGCCTTCACTGGCTGGAGGGGGCGCCGTCACTGGTCGGAGGGGCTCAGACGCACACCCAGAACACATGGGTGGAAATATGGGTGGATCTTTTCAGATAAAAGTTGTTGGGCAAACTATCATAACTATCATTTGAAGAAACTCCACCCGCCCTCTCAAAACATCTTGCCGCCCTCGAAAGGCTTCCTCACGTGTTCGTCCTACTTTTAGCATTTTGTGGGGCGCCATCACTAGCCGGAGGGGCAAAGTGGGAAGTTCCTGGGGCCCCACCATTTGAAGAAATTCCACCAGGAGGGGCCCAGACGCACACCCAGATGCGTCTTCACACTCGCCTTCACACTCGCTGAAGGGTCGCCGTCACTGTCCTGAGGGGCGCATTCACTGGCTGGAGGGGGCGCCTTCACTGGCTGGAGGGGGCGCCGTCACTGGTCGGAGGGGCTCAGACGCACACCCAGAAAATATGGGTGGATCTTTTCAGATACAAGTTCAGTTCAGGGGGTGAGTTTCTTCAAATGATAGTTATGACAGTTTGCTCCACTAACTTTTATCTGAAAAGATCCACCCATATTTCTACCCTTGTGTTCTGGGTGTGCGTCTGAGCCCCTCCGACCAGTGACGGCGCCCCCTCCAAGCCATTGAAGGCGCCCCTCCGGCCAGTGACGGCGCCCCTCCGGCAAGTGACGACACCCCTCCGACCAGTGACGGGGACCCTTCAGCGAGTGTGAAAGCACCCCTCCGGCCAGTGATGGCGCCCCTCCGACCAGTGACGGCGACCCCCCAGCAAGTGAATGCGTTCTCAGGCCAGTGATGGCGCCCGACAAAATGATAAAAGTAGGAAGAACACGTGAGGAAGCCTTTCGAGGGCGGAAAGGAAAGAAAGACTTGTATCTGAAAAGATCCACCAATATTTTCTGGGTGTGCGTCTGAGCCCCTCCGACCAGTGACGGCGCCCCCTCCAGCCAGTGAAGGCGCCCCCTCCAGCCAGTGAATGCGCCCCTCAGGCCAGTGACCCCACCATTTAAAGAAATGGTGGGGTCACTGGCGACCCTTCAGCGAGTGTGAAGGCGATGTGAAGACGCATCTGTGTGTGCGTCTGGGCCACTCCGGGTGGAATTTCTTCAAATGGTGGGCCCCCAGCAACTTCCCGCTTTGCCCCTCCGGCTAGTGATGGCGCCCCACAAAATGCTAAAAGTAGGACGAACACGTGAGGAAGCCTTTCGAGGGCGGCAAGATGTTTTGAGAGGGCGGGTGGAGTTTCTTCAAATGATAGTTATGATAGTTTGCCCAACAACTTTTATCTGAAAAGATCCACCCATATTTCCACCCATGTGTTCTGGGTGTGCGTCTGAGCCCCTCCGACCAGTGACGGCGCCCCCTCCAGCCAGTGTGAAGGCGCTTCTCCGGCCAGTGACGGCGCCCCTCCGACCAGTGAAGGCGCCCCTCCGGCCAGTGATGGCGCCCCACAAAATGCTAAAAGTAAGACGAACACGAAGTAAAACACGAAGTAAGACGAAGGAAGCCTTTCGAAGGCGGCAAGATGTTTTGCAAGGGCGGGTGGAATTTCTTCAAATGGTGAGGCCCCACCAACTTTTGTCAGATTTGAACGGTCCCTAGCTTTAAAACGACTATTTTCACTTCAAACATTTGTTTGCCCAACAACTTTTATCGGAAAAGATCCACCCATATTTCCACCCATGTGTTCTGGGTGTGCGTCTGAGCCCCTCCGACCATTGACGGCGCCCCCTCCAGCCAGTCACTGGTCGGAGGGGTGTCGTCACTTGCCGGAGGGGCGCCGTCACTGGCCGGAGGGGCGCCTTCAATGGCTGGAGGGGGCGCCGTCACTGGTCGGAGGGGCTCAGACGCACACCCAGAACACAAGGGTAGAAATATGGGTGGATCTTTTCAGATAAAAGTTAGTGGAGCAAACTGTCATAACTATCATTTGAAGAAACTCACCCCTGAACTGAACTTGTATCTGAAAAGATCCACCCATATTTTCTGGGTGTGCGTCTGAGCCCCTCCGACCAGTGACGGCGCCCCCTCCAGCCAGTGAAGGCGTCCCTCCGGCCAGTGACGGCGCCCCTCCGACCAGTGAAGGCGCCCCTCCGGCCAGTGATGGCGCCCCACAAAATGCTAAAAGTAAGACGAACACGTGAGGAAGCCTTTCGAAGGCGGCAAGATGTTTTGCAAATATGGGTATCTTTTATAAATATGGGTGGATCTTTTCAGATAAAAGTTAGTTGAGCAAACTGTCATAACTATCATTTGAAGAAACTCCACCCGCTGAACTGAACTTGTATCTGAAAAGATCCACCCATATTTTCAGGGTGTGCGTCTGAGCCCCTCCGACCAGTGACGGCGCCCCCTCCAGCCAGTGAATGCGCCCCTCCGGCCAGTGACGGCGCCCCTCCGACCAGTGAAGGCGCCCCTCCGGCCAGTGATGGCGCCCCACAAAATGCTAAAAGTAAGACGAACACGTGAGGAAGCCTTTCGAAGGCGGAAAGATGTTTTGCAAGGGCGGGTGGAATTCTTCCCGCTTTGCCCCTCCGGCTGGTGATGGCGCCCCACAAAATGCTAAAAGTAGGACGAACACGTGAGGAAGCCTTTCGAGGGCGGCAAGATGTTTTGCGAGAGCAGGTGGAGTTTCTTCTAGTCATTTTAACGCCAGGGACCGTTCAAATCTGACAAAAGTTGGTGGGGCAAAGCGGGAAGTTGCTGGGGCCCCACCATTTAAAGAAATTCCACCCGCCCTCGCAAAACATCTTTCCGCCCTCGAAAGGCTTCTTCACGTGTTCGTCCTACTTTTATCATTTTTTCGGGCGCCATCACTGGCCTGAGGGGCGCATTCACTTGCTGGGGGGTCGCCGTCACTGGTCGGAGGGGCGCCATCACTGGCCGGAGGGGTGCTTTCACACTCGCTGAAGGGTCGCCGTCACTGGTCGGAGGGGTGCCGTCACTTGCCGGAGGGGCGCCGTCACTGGCCGGAGGGGCGCCTTCAATGGCTGGAGGTGGCGCCGTCACTGGTCGGAGGGGCTCAGGGCCCCTCCGGGTGGAATTTCTTCAAATGAAATCATTTGAAGAAACTCCACACGCCCTCGCAAAACATCTTGCCGCCCTCGAAAGGCGCCCTTAATAGCGAGGGCGGGTGGAATTCCAGTGACGACGCCCCTCACGTGTTCGTCCTACCATTGACTCCGACCTCTCTCCTCCGGCCAGTGACTACGACCAGTGACTGACTGACTGAGAGAGGCCACTGACTTGTATCTGAAAAGATCCACCCATATTTTCTGGGTGTGTGTCCTCACGTGTTCGTCCTACTTTTAGCATTTTGTGGGGCGCCATCACCAGCCGGAGGGGCAAAGCGGGAAGTTGCTGGGGCCCCACCATTTGAAGGAATTCCACCCGCCCTTGCAAAACATCTTGCCGCCTTCGAAAGGCCTTCACTGGCCTTCACTGGTCGGAGGGGCGCCGTCACTGGCCGGAGGGACGCCTTCACTGGCTGGAGGGGGCGCCGTCACTGGTCGGAGGGGCTCAGACGCACACCCAGAACACATGGGTGGAAATATGGGTGGATCTTTTCAGATAAAAGTTGTTGGGCAAACTATCATAACTATAAAAGTTGTTGGGCAAACTATCATAACTATCATTTGAAGAAACTCCAACCGCCCTCTCAAAACAACTGGGCGGCGTCACTGGCCGGAGGGGCGCCTTCACTGGCTGGAGGGGGCGCCGTCACTGGTCGGAGGGGCTCAGACACACACCCAGAAAATATGGGTGGATCTTTTCAGATACAAGTCAGTGGCCTCTCTCAGTCAGTCAGTCACTGGTCGTAGTCACTGGCCGGAGGAGAGAGGTCGGAGTCAATGGTAGGACGAACACGTGAGGGGCGTCGTCACTGGAATTCCACCCGCCCTCGCTATTAAGGGCGCCTTTCGAGGGCGGCAAGATGTTTTGCGAGGGCGTGTGGAGTTTCTTCAAATGATTTCATTTGAAGAAATTCCACCCGGAGGGGCCCTGAGCCCCTCCGACCAGTGACGGCGCCCCCTCCAGCCATTGAAGGCGCCCCTCCGGCCAGTGACGGCGCCCCTCCGGCAAGTGACGGCACCCCTCCGACCAGTGACGGCGACCCTTCAGCGAGTGTGAAAGCACCCCTCCGGCCAGTGATGGCGCCCCTCCGACCAGTGACGGCGACCCCCCAGCAAGTGAATGCGCCCCTCAGGCCAGTGATGGCGCCCGAAAAAAATGATAAAAGTAGGACGAACACGTGAAGAAGCCTTTCGAGGGCGGAAAGATGTTTTGCGAGGGCGGGTGGAATTTCTTTAAATGGTGGGGCCCCAGCAACTTCCCGCTTTGCCCCACCAACTTTTGTCAGATTTGAACGGTCCCTGGCGTTAAAATGACTAGAAGAAACTCCACCTGCTCTCGCAAAACATCTTGCCGCCCTCGAAAGGCTTCCTCACGTGTTCGTCCTACTTTTAGCATTTTGTGGGGCGCCATCACCAGCCGGAGGGGCAAAGCGGGAAGTTGCTGGGGCCCCACCATTTGAAGGAATTCCACCCGCCCTTGCAAAACATCTTGCCGCCTTCGAAAGGCCTTCACTGGCCTTCACTGGTCGGAGGGGCGCCGTCACTGGCCGGAGGGACGCCTTCACTGGCTGGAGGGGGCGCCGTCACTGGTCGGAGGGGCTCAGACGCACACCCAGAACACATGGGTGGAAATATGGGTGGATCTTTTCAGATAAAAGTTGTTGGGCAAACTATCATAACTATCATTTGAAGAAACTCCACCCGCCCTCTCAAAACATCTTGCCGCCCTCGAAAGGCTTCCTCACGTGTTCGTCCTACTTTTAGCATTTTGTGGGGCGCCATCACTAGCCGGAGGGGCAAAGTGGGAAGTTCCTGGGGCCCCACCATTTGAAGAAATTCCACCAGGAGGGGCCCAGACGCCCACCCAGATGCGTCTTCACACTCGCCTTCACACTCGCTGAAGGGTCGCCGTCACTGTCCTGAGGGGCGCATTCACTGGCTGGAGGGGGCGCCTTCACTGGCTGGAGGGGGCGCCGTCACTGGTCGGAGGGGCTCAGACGCACACCCAGAAAATATGGGTGGATCTTTTCAGATACAAGTTCAGTTCAGGGGGTGAGTTTCTTCAAATGATAGTTATGACAGTTTGCTCCACTAACTTTTATCTGAAAAGATCCACCCATATTTCTACCCTTGTGTTCTGGGTGTGCGTCTGAGCCCCTCCGACCAGTGACGGCGCCCCCTCCAAGCCATTGAAGGCGCCCCTCCGGCCAGTGACGGCGCCCCTCCGGCAAGTGACGACACCCCTCCGACCAGTGACGGGGACCCTTCAGCGAGTGTGAAAGCACCCCTCCGGCCAGTGATGGCGCCCCTCCGACCAGTGACGGCGACCCCCCAGCAAGTGAATGCGTTCTCAGGCCAGTGATGGCGCCCGACAAAATGATAAAAGTAGGAAGAACACGTGAGGAAGCCTTTCGAGGGCGGAAAGGAAAGAAAGACTTGTATCTGAAAAGATCCACCAATATTTTCTGGGTGTGCGTCTGAGCCCCTCCGACCAGTGACGGCGCCCCCTCCAGCCAGTGAAGGCGCCCCCTCCAGCCAGTGAATGCGCCCCTCAGGCCAATGACCCCACCATTTAAAGAAATGGTGGGGTCACTGGCGACCCTTCAGCGAGTGTGAAGGCGAGTGTGAAGACGCATCTGTGTGTGCGTCTGGGCCACTCCGGGTGGAATTTCTTCAAATGGTGGGCCCCCAGCAACTTCCCGCTTTGCCCCTCCGGCTAGTGATGGCGCCCCACAAAATGCTAAAAGTAGGACGAACACGTGAGGAAGCCTTTCGAGGGCGGCAAGATGTTTTGAGAGGGCGGGTGGAGTTTCTTCAAATGATAGTTATGATAGTTTGCCCAACAACTTTTATCTGAAAAGATCCACCCATATTTCCACCCATGTGTTCTGGGTGTGCGTCTGAGCCCCTCCGACCAGTGACGGCGCCCCCTCCAGCCAGTGTGAAGGCGCTTCTCCGGCCAGTGACGGCGCCCCTCCGACCAGTGAAGGCGCCCCTCCGGCCAGTGATGGCGCCCCACAAAATGCTAAAAGTAAGACGAACACGAAGTAAAACACGAAGTAAGACGAAGGAAGCCTTTCGAAGGCGGCAAGATGTTTTGCAAGGGCGGGTGGAATTTCTTCAAATGGTGAGGCCCCACCAACTTTTGTCAGATTTGAACGGTCCCTAGCTTTAAAATGACTATTTTCACTTCAAACATTTGTTTGCCCAACAACTTTTATCGGAAAAGATCCACCCATATTTCCACCCATGTGTTCTGGGTGTGCGTCTGAGCCCCTCCGACCATTGACGGCGCCCCCTCCAGCCAGTCACTGGTCGGAGGGGTGTCGTCACTTGCCGGAGGGGCGCCGTCACTGGCCGGAGGGGCGCCTTCAATGGCTGGAGGGGGCGCCGTCACTGGTCGGAGGGGCTCAGACGCACACCCAGAACACAAGGGTAGAAATATGGGTGGATCTTTTCAGATAAAAGTTAGTGGAGCAAACTGTCATAACTATCATTTGAAGAAACTCACCCCCTGAACTGAACTTGTATCTGAAAAGATCCACCCATATTTTCTGGGTGTGCGTCTGAGCCCCTCCGACCAGTGACGGCGCCCCCTCCAGCCAGTGAAGGCGTCCCTCCGGCCAGTGACGGCGCCCCTCCGACCAGTGAAGGCGCCCCTCCGGCCAGTGATGGCGCCCCACAAAATGCTAAAAGTAAGACGAACACGTGAGGAAGCCTTTCGAAGGCGGCAAGATGTTTTGCAAGGGCGGGTGGAATTCTTCCCGCTTTGCCCCTCCGGCTGGTGATGGCGCCCCACAAAATGCTAAAAGTAGGACGAACACGTGAGGAAGCCTTTCGAGGGCGGCAAGATGTTTTGCGAGAGCAGGTGGAGTTTCTTCTAGTCATTTTAACGCCAGGGACCGTTCAAATCTGACAAAAGTTGGTGGGGCAAAGCGGGAAGTTGCTGGGGCCCCACCATTTAAAGAAATTCCACCCGCCCTCGCAAAACATCTTTCCGCCCTCGAAAGGCTTCTTCACGTGTTCGTCCTACTTTTATCATTTTTTCGGGCGCCATCACTGGCCTGAGGGGCGCATTCACTTGCTGGGGGGTCGCCGTCACTGGTCGGAGGGGCGCCATCACTGGCCGGAGGGGTGCTTTCACACACGCTGAAGGGTCGCCGTCACTGGTCGGAGGGGTGCCGTCACTTGCCGGAGGGGCGCCGTCACTGGCCGGAGGGGCGCCTTCAATGGCTGGAGGTGGCGCCGTCACTGGTCGGAGGGGCTCAGGGCCCCTCCGGGTGGAATTTCTTCAAATGAAATCATTTGAAGAAACTCCACACGCCCTCGCAAAACATCTTGCCGCCCTCGAAAGGCGCCCTTAATAGCGAGGGCGGGTGGAATTCCAGTGACGACGCCCCTCACGTGTTCGTCCTACCATTGACTCCGACCTCTCTCCTCCGGCCAGTGACTACGACCAGTGACTGACTGACTGAGAGAGGCCACTGACTTGTATCTGAAAAGATCCACCCATATTTTCTGGGTGTGTGTCCTCACGTGTTCGTCCTACTTTTAGCATTTTGTGGGGCGCCATCACCAGCCGGAGGGGCAAAGCGGGAAGTTGCTGGGGCCCCACCATTTGAAGGAATTCCACCCGCCCTTGCAAAACATCTTGCCGCCTTCGAAAGGCCTTCACTGGCCTTCACTGGTCGGAGGGGCGCCGTCACTGGCCGGAGGGACGCCTTCACTGGCTGGAGGGGGCGCCGTCACTGGTCGGAGGGGCTCAGACGCACACCCAGAACACATGGGTGGAAATATGGGTGGATCTTTTCAGATAAAAGTTGTTGGGCAAACTATCATAACTATCATTTGAAGAAACTCCACCCGCCCTCTCAAAACATCTTGCCGCCCTCGAAAGGCTTCCTCACGTGTTCGTCCTACTTTTAGCATTTTGTGGGGCGCCATCACTGGCCGGAGGGGCGCCTTCACTGGAACTGAAGGCGGAAGCCTTTCGAAGGAAGCCTTTCACTGGAGGAAGCCTTTCGAAGGCGGCAAGATGTTTTGCAAGGGCGGGTGGAATTCCTTCAAATGGTGGGGCACCAGCAACTTCCCGCTTTGCCCCTCCGGCTGGTGATGGCGCCCCACAAAATGCTAAAAGTAGGACGAACACGTGAGGAAGCCTTTCGAGGGCGGCAAGATGTTTTGCGGGGCGGGTGGAAATTCTTTCAAATGGCAACTTCCCAGCAACTTCCCGCTTTGCCCCACCAATTTTTGTCAGATTTGTACGGTCCCTGGCGTTAAAATGACTAGAAGAAACTCCACCTGCTCTCGCAAAACATCTTGCCGCCCTCGAAAGGCTTCCTCACGTGTTCGTCCTACTTTTAGCATTTTGTGGGGCGCCATCACTGCCCACAAAACATGGGTGGAAATATGGGTGGATCTTTTCATATAAAAGTCTGTGGGGCAAACTATCACATTGCCTGGTTACACCCCACCATTTAAAGAAATGGTGGGGTCACTGGCGACCCTTCAGCGAGTGTGAAGGCGAGTGTGAAGACGCATCTGGGTGTGCGTCTGGGCCCCTTCGGGTGGAATTTCTTCAAATGAAATCATTTGAAGAAACTCCACACGCCCTCGCACTGTCACGCTCCCCAGTGGTCGCCAGTGACGCTCGGGGTCACTGGCGACCCTTCAGCGAGTGTGAAGGCGAGTGTGAAGACGCATCTGGGTGTGCGTCTGGGCCCCTCCGGGTGGAATTTCTTCAAATGAAATCATTTGAAGAAACTCCACACGCCCTCGCAAAACATCTTGCCGCCCTCGAAAGGCGCCCTTAATAGCGAGGGCGGGTGGAATTCCAGTGACGACGCCCCTCACGTGTTCGTCCTACCATTGACTCCACCTCTCTCCTCCGGCCAGTGACTACGACCAGTGACTGACTGACTGAGAGAGGCCACTGACTTGTATCTGAAAAGATCCACCCATATTTTCTGGGTGTGTGTCTGAGCCCCTCCGACCAGTGACGGCGCCCCCTCCAGCCAGTGAAGGCGCCCCTCCGGCCAGTGACGCCGCCCAGTTGTTTTGAGAGGGCGGTTGGAGTTTCTTCAAATGATAGTTATGATAGTTTGCCCAACAACTTTTATCTGAAAAGATCCACCCATATTTCCACCCATGTGTTCTGGGTGTGCGTCTGAGCCCCTCCGACCAGTGACGGCGCCCCCTCCAGCCAGTGAAGGCGCCCCTCCGGCCAGTGACGGCGCCCCCTCCAGCCAGTGAAGGCGCCCCTCCGGCCAGTGACGGCGCCCCTCCGACCAGTGAAGGCGCCCCTCCGGCCAGTGATGGCGCCCCACAAAATGCTAAAAGTAAGACGAACACGTGAGGAAGCCTTTCGAAGGCGGCAAGATGTTTTGCAAGGGCGGGTGGAATTCTTCCCGCTTTGCCCCTCCGGCTGGTGATGGCGCCCCACAAAATGCTAAAAGTAGGACGAACACGTGAGGAAGCCTTTCGAGGGCGGCAAGATGTTTTGCGAGAGCAGGTGGAGTTTCTTCTAGTCATTTTAACGCCAGGGACCGTTCAAATCTGACAAAAGTTGGTGGGGCAAAGCGGGAAGTTGCTGGGGCCCCACCATTTAAAGAAATTCCACCCGCCCTCGCAAAACATCTTTCCGCCCTCGAAAGGCTTCTTCACGTGTTCGTCCTACTTTTATCATTTTTTTCGGGCGCCATCACTGGCCTGAGGGGCGCATTCACTTGCTGGGGGGTCGCCGTCACTGGTCGGAGGGGCGCCATCACTGGCCGGAGGGGTGCTTTCACACTCGCTGAAGGGTCGCCGTCACTGGTCGGAGGGGTGCCGTCACTTGCCGGAGGGGCGCCGTCACTGGCCGGAGGGGCGCCTTCAATGGCCGGAGGTGGCGCCGTCACTGGTCGGAGGGGCTCAGGGCCCCTCCGGGTGGAATTTCTTCAAATGAAATCATTTGAAGAAACTCCACACGCCCTCGCAAAACATCTTGCCGCCCTCGAAAGGCGCCCTTAATAGCGAGGGCGGGTGGAATTCCAGTGACGACGCCCCTCACGTGTTCGTCCTACCATTGACTCCGACCTCTCTCCTCCGGCCAGTGACTACGACCAGTGACTGACTGACTGAGAGAGGCCACTGACTTGTATCTGAAAAGATCCACCCATATTTTCTGGGTGTGTGTCCTCACGTGTTCGTCCTACTTTTAGCATTTTGTGGGGCGCCATCACCAGCCGGAGGGGCAAAGCGGGAAGTTGCTGGGGCCCCACCATTTGAAGGAATTCCACCCGCCCTTGCAAAACATCTTGCCGCCTTCGAAAGGCCTTCACTGGCCTTCACTGGTCGGAGGGGCGCCGTCACTGGCCGGAGGGACGCCTTCACTGGCTGGAGGGGGCGCCGTCACTGGTCGGAGGGGCTCAGACGCACACCCAGAACACATGGGTGGAAATATGGGTGGATCTTTTCAGATAAAAGTTGTTGGGCAAACTATCATAACTATAAAAGTTGTTGGGCAAACTATCATAACTATCATTTGAAGAAACTCCAACCGCCCTCTCAAAACAACTGGGCGGCGTCACTGGCCGGAGGGGCGCCTTCACTGGCTGGAGGGGGCGCCGTCACTGGTCGGAGGGGCTCAGACACACACCCAGAAAATATGGGTGGATCTTTTCAGATACAAGTCAGTGGCCTCTCTCAGTCAGTCAGTCACTGGTCGTAGTCACTGGCCGGAGGAGAGAGGTCGGAGTCAATGGTAGGACGAACACGTGAGGGGCGTCGTCACTGGAATTCCACCCGCCCTCGCTATTAAGGGCGCCTTTCGAGGGCGGCAAGATGTTTTGCGAGGGCGTGTGGAGTTTCTTCAAATGATTTCATTTGAAGAAATTCCACCCGGAGGGGCCCTGAGCCCCTCCGACCAGTGACGGCGCCCCCTCCAGCCATTGAAGGCGCCCCTCCGGCCAGTGACGGCGCCCCTCCGGCAAGTGACGGCACCCCTCCGACCAGTGACGGCGACCCTTCAGCGAGTGTGAAAGCACCCCTCCGGCCAGTGATGGCGCCCCTCCGACCAGTGACGGCGACCCCCCAGCAAGTGAATGCGCCCCTCAGGCCAGTGATGGCGCCCGAAAAAAATGATAAAAGTAGGACGAACACGTGAAGAAGCCTTTCGAGGGCGGAAAGATGTTTTGCGAGGGCGGGTGGAATTTCTTTAAATGGTGGGGCCCCAGCAACTTCCCGCTTTGCCCCACCAACTTTTGTCAGATTTGAACGGTCCCTGGCGTTAAAATGACTAGAAGAAACTCCACCTGCTCTCGCAAAACATCTTGCCGCCCTCGAAAGGCTTCCTCACGTGTTCGTCCTACTTTTAGCATTTTGTGGGGCGCCATCACCAGCCGGAGGGGCAAAGCGGGAAGTTGCTGGGGCCCCACCATTTGAAGGAATTCCACCCGCCCTTGCAAAACATCTTGCCGCCTTCGAAAGGCCTTCACTGGCCTTCACTGGTCGGAGGGGCGCCGTCACTGGCCGGAGGGACGCCTTCACTGGCTGGAGGGGGCGCCGTCACTGGTCGGAGGGGCTCAGACGCACACCCAGAACACATGGGTGGAAATATGGGTGGATCTTTTCAGATAAAAGTTGTTGGGCAAACTATCATAACTATCATTTGAAGAAACTCCACCCGCCCTCTCAAAACATCTTGCCGCCCTCGAAAGGCTTCCTCACGTGTTCGTCCTACTTTTAGCATTTTGTGGGGCGCCATCACTAGCCGGAGGGGCAAAGTGGGAAGTTCCTGGGGCCCCACCATTTGAAGAAATTCCACCAGGAGGGGCCCAGACGCCCACCCAGATGCGTCTTCACACTCGCCTTCACACTCGCTGAAGGGTCGCCGTCACTGTCCTGAGGGGCGCATTCACTGGCTGGAGGGGGCGCCTTCACTGGCTGGAGGGGGCGCCGTCACTGGTCGGAGGGGCTCAGACGCACACCCAGAAAATATGGGTGGATCTTTTCAGATACAAGTTCAGTTCAGGGGGTGAGTTTCTTCAAATGATAGTTATGACAGTTTGCTCCACTAACTTTTATCTGAAAAGATCCACCCATATTTCTACCCTTGTGTTCTGGGTGTGCGTCTGAGCCCCTCCGACCAGTGACGGCGCCCCCTCCAAGCCATTGAAGGCGCCCCTCCGGCCAGTGACGGCGCCCCTCCGGCAAGTGACGACACCCCTCCGACCAGTGACGGGGACCCTTCAGCGAGTGTGAAAGCACCCCTCCGGCCAGTGATGGCGCCCCTCCGACCAGTGACGGCGACCCCCCAGCAAGTGAATGCGTTCTCAGGCCAGTGATGGCGCCCGACAAAATGATAAAAGTAGGAAGAACACGTGAGGAAGCCTTTCGAGGGCGGAAAGGAAAGAAAGACTTGTATCTGAAAAGATCCACCAATATTTTCTGGGTGTGCGTCTGAGCCCCTCCGACCAGTGACGGCGCCCCCTCCAGCCAGTGAAGGCGCCCCCTCCAGCCAGTGAATGCGCCCCTCAGGCCAATGACCCCACCATTTAAAGAAATGGTGGGGTCACTGGCGACCCTTCAGCGAGTGTGAAGGCGAGTGTGAAGACGCATCTGTGTGTGCGTCTGGGCCACTCCGGGTGGAATTTCTTCAAATGGTGGGCCCCCAGCAACTTCCCGCTTTGCCCCTCCGGCTAGTGATGGCGCCCCACAAAATGCTAAAAGTAGGACGAACACGTGAGGAAGCCTTTCGAGGGCGGCAAGATGTTTTGAGAGGGCGGGTGGAGTTTCTTCAAATGATAGTTATGATAGTTTGCCCAACAACTTTTATCTGAAAAGATCCACCCATATTTCCACCCATGTGTTCTGGGTGTGCGTCTGAGCCCCTCCGACCAGTGACGGCGCCCCCTCCAGCCAGTGTGAAGGCGCTTCTCCGGCCAGTGACGGCGCCCCTCCGACCAGTGAAGGCGCCCCTCCGGCCAGTGATGGCGCCCCACAAAATGCTAAAAGTAAGACGAACACGAAGTAAAACACGAAGTAAGACGAAGGAAGCCTTTCGAAGGCGGCAAGATGTTTTGCAAGGGCGGGTGGAATTTCTTCAAATGGTGAGGCCCCACCAACTTTTGTCAGATTTGAACGGTCCCTAGCTTTAAAATGACTATTTTCACTTCAAACATTTGTTTGCCCAACAACTTTTATCGGAAAAGATCCACCCATATTTCCACCCATGTGTTCTGGGTGTGCGTCTGAGCCCCTCCGACCATTGACGGCGCCCCCTCCAGCCAGTCACTGGTCGGAGGGGTGTCGTCACTTGCCGGAGGGGCGCCGTCACTGGCCGGAGGGGCGCCTTCAATGGCTGGAGGGGGCGCCGTCACTGGTCGGAGGGGCTCAGACGCACACCCAGAACACAAGGGTAGAAATATGGGTGGATCTTTTCAGATAAAAGTTAGTGGAGCAAACTGTCATAACTATCATTTGAAGAAACTCACCCCCTGAACTGAACTTGTATCTGAAAAGATCCACCCATATTTTCTGGGTGTGCGTCTGAGCCCCTCCGACCAGTGACGGCGCCCCCTCCAGCCAGTGAAGGCGTCCCTCCGGCCAGTGACGGCGCCCCTCCGACCAGTGAAGGCGCCCCTCCGGCCAGTGATGGCGCCCCACAAAATGCTAAAAGTAAGACGAACACGTGAGGAAGCCTTTCGAAGGCGGCAAGATGTTTTGCAAGGGCGGGTGGAATTCTTCCCGCTTTGCCCCTCCGGCTGGTGATGGCGCCCCACAAAATGCTAAAAGTAGGACGAACACGTGAGGAAGCCTTTCGAGGGCGGCAAGATGTTTTGCGAGAGCAGGTAGAGTTTCTTCTAGTCATTTTAACGCCAGGGACCGTTCAAATCTGACAAAAGTTGGTGGGGCAAAGCGGGAAGTTGCTGGGGCCCCACCATTTAAAGAAATTCCACCCGCCCTCGCAAAACATCTTTCCGCCCTCGAAAGGCTTCTTCACGTGTTCGTCCTACTTTTATCATTTTTTCGGGCGCCATCACTGGCCTGAGGGGCGCATTCACTTGCTGGGGGGTCGCCGTCACTGGTCGGAGGGGCGCCATCACTGGCCGGAGGGGTGCTTTCACACACGCTGAAGGGTCGCCGTCACTGGTCGGAGGGGTGCCGTCACTTGCCGGAGGGGCGCCGTCACTGGCCGGAGGGGCGCCTTCAATGGCTGGAGGTGGCGCCGTCACTGGTCGGAGGGGCTCAGGGCCCCTCCGGGTGGAATTTCTTCAAATGAAATCATTTGAAGAAACTCCACACGCCCTCGCAAAACATCTTGCCGCCCTCGAAAGGCGCCCTTAATAGCGAGGGCGGGTGGAATTCCAGTGACGACGCCCCTCACGTGTTCGTCCTACCATTGACTCCGACCTCTCTCCTCCGGCCAGTGACTACGACCAGTGACTGACTGACTGAGAGAGGCCACTGACTTGTATCTGAAAAGATCCACCCATATTTTCTGGGTGTGTGTCCTCACGTGTTCGTCCTACTTTTAGCATTTTGTGGGGCGCCATCACCAGCCGGAGGGGCAAAGCGGGAAGTTGCTGGGGCCCCACCATTTGAAGGAATTCCACCCGCCCTTGCAAAACATCTTGCCGCCTTCGAAAGGCCTTCACTGGCCTTCACTGGTCGGAGGGGCGCCGTCACTGGCCGGAGGGACGCCTTCACTGGCTGGAGGGGGCGCCGTCACTGGTCGGAGGGGCTCAGACGCACACCCAGAACACATGGGTGGAAATATGGGTGGATCTTTTCAGATAAAGTTGTTGGGCAAACTATCATAACTATCATTTGAAGAAACTCCACCCGCCCTCTCAAAACATCTTGCCGCCCTCGAAAGGCTTCCTCACGTGTTCGTCCTACTTTTAGCATTTTGTGGGGCGCCATCACTGGCCGGAGGGGCGCCTTCACTGGAACTGAAGGCGGAAGCCTTTCGAAGGAAGCCTTTCACTGGAGGAAGCCTTTCGAAGGCGGCAAGATGTTTTGCAAGGGCGGGTGGAATTCCTTCAAATGGTGGGGCACCAGCAACTTCCCGCTTTGCCCCTCCGGCTGGTGATGGCGCCCCACAAAATGCTAAAAGTAGGACGAACACGTGAGGAAGCCTTTCGAGGGCGGCAAGATGTTTTGCGGGGCGGGTGGAAATTCTTTCAAATGGCAACTTCCCAGCAACTTCCCGCTTTGCCCCACCAATTTTTGTCAGATTTGTACGGTCCCTGGCGTTAAAATGACTAGAAGAAACTCCACCTGCTCTCGCAAAACATCTTGCCGCCCTCGAAAGGCTTCCTCACGTGTTCGTCCTACTTTTAGCATTTTGTGGGGCGCCATCACTGCCCACAAAACATGGGTGGAAATATGGGTGGATCTTTTCATATAAAAGTCTGTGGGGCAAACTATCACATTGCCTGGTTACACCCCACCATTTAAAGAAATGGTGGGGTCACTGGCGACCCTTCAGCGAGTGTGAAGGCGAGTGTGAAGACGCATCTGGGTGTGCGTCTGGGCCCCTTCGGGTGGAATTTCTTCAAATGAAATCATTTGAAGAAACTCCACACGCCCTCGCACTGTCACGCTCCCCAGTGGTCGCCAGTGACGCTCGGGGTCACTGGCGACCCTTCAGCGAGTGTGAAGGCGAGTGTGAAGACGCATCTGGGTGTGCGTCTGGGCCCCTCCGGGTGGAATTTCTTCAAATGAAATC